>JAJGOT010000148.1:225000-357500 GCA_022457155.1 Cladopsammia gracilis
ATGGTCGATTTACAAATGGGCACAAATCAAAGATAGGCATCTGTTATCTTTCACAAACGTCTTCTTGTTCGTACATGTCTTTTGCAGTATTTGTTTTCCAACGGCCATGCAGCTGCAACAATTGTTTGGAAATTGAATTGTTAGTATTACAAACAACTAAGGTAATGTTCCCAGCTCTTAGACTATGTATTTGAGGGTGATATCCTAACTCTTAAGCGAACTGTATTTCTCAACATCTTGAATAGGATAATTTGCCTTTTCTGAGACTATAAATACCTTATCGTTTATGATAAGAGGTCTAAATAACGGCAAATCAGAACGGAAATCAATATAAGCTGCTTTTATGTATTTCATTGAAACACTTACCGGGAAATACTTATCATTCAACTTATTAATTTTGACAAGATTTCCTTCCCTGTACACGTCGGTTTTACTATGAGAAATCGGAATTGTTTGGTAATCCTCAGAACTAAATGCATATGGAGAATGTACAAATTTCATTATATCGGAAAAGACCTGAAAAATCTATCTCACAAATAGCAGCAATCCTAGATCCCTTAAATTAGATAGACAGATAATATATTTATCTGGTATCCTTATAATCATGTCTGAAGAAACAGAGCATTTCTTTGTTACTGGTTTAGATCTTAATCGTTTCAGTATTATCCAGGGGATTAGAATCAGGTACAAATGTATGTATCCACTATAATGCAGAATAGGCTAAAGTGACGGATGAACTAGATTTTGCCCGCTCCGAATAGAATGGCAAATAGACATCCAACATAGTGGGGGGGGGGGGGGGGAACGGTGTCCGAAGAGAAACTTGTTAAGCGTGGCATCAGTCGAAAAACTTCTTAATTTCGAAATTCTGTTCTTCGGTAAAAGTCTCCAGGAAGGACCTCTTAGTTGGATCTGTGAGCGCGGAAAAGAAAATAATACGACAGTTAGTATGCAGCAATAACTAAGTAAACATAGTGTATAGATGGTAGGAAAACTTTACTTATGAAAACAAACTCCTCTCGATGCCTAACGTACATGTAAACAGCTACGTACAAAACGTGGCGGCCAGTGCCATTCGTAACCACAATTCTTTGGCAATCATACAAAGACATACAGGCCAGCGCTATTCATATACAAATAGGCCAGTGCCCAATGAGTATAAACATACAATTAGTATATAGGCCAGTGCCCAATGACTATTGTTTAAGGCCAGTGCCACTCATACCTTTCAACCTGCAGAATGCATATAAATCAACTCAGCCGGTGCCTTACAAACACTGGTGGCGTAACAATATAGGATTAGCCGGTGACATTGAGCGAAATTGTGATCTTTAGTATTTGGTGAAATATTGATTAAATAAATATTAGAAACTAATGAAAATAAGACCGTTCGGCCATAATTTCTAGAAAAAAATTTGGGAAACCCAACCGAGAATTTCAATTTTTCCCTGTTCCAAAAATTTTATTCCTATGAATAGTCTATAATCAACAACAAAGCCACTATAATTTCTGCAAAGCAAATACCTAAAGGAGACAACAGTTGCGACTGCCAACTGCGAATATAAATAATGAAGAACCCTAGTTACTAAATACACTAGGGGCAGCACCAGACAATTTTCGCCTTGAAGCCTTTGAACAACGAAAGTAAAATCTACACCAGAGCAACCCGGATTCCAAAACCTACAACACACCATGGAATTCTGAAATTATAATAATTAGCAAAGTAATCAATAGTATGGGGCACCCACAAACTGTCCAGGTGATCAAAAAATGTGTTAGAAATCTGCCAGTCATCTGTATCAATGAAGTGGCTAACAAAATCAGCTCTTTCTGTTTCGGTACGAGGGATCCATTGTTTCCCCAAGATGGATTTTATGTGTAATGCAAATTAGAAAAATCTGAAAGCAATACAATGTAAACCCATTTTATACTGCCGACTTCAACAATTCTTGCGGCGGATTGGATGTCAGTAAACCATTTAACACAAGAACCACTCAATGGAGTGGCTCAAAAGCATAAAGTTCCCTCCATGTAGAACTTCTATAATTTCGCCATACTCCCACATACCGTGGTGAATATATTCATCATTTAAGCTCATGTGCGCCCCGAACCCGGACGCACCAGCATCAGAGTAAACCAAACGATTTGGAGTTTTATCACTAAAACAGTAACCGTAACAGGGGCTCTCCCCGTAAAGACCAGAAAGGTTTGTTGAGGGCTCCTGCTCCTTTTTAAGACACTGTAATATATCATCTTTGTAAATAATATTATTGGGGCAAATAAATATTGATTGATTGACAGTATATAACATAAGCATAGCCAAAATTTTTGGTTCCAACAGTAAATATCTTTTCGAGAATACTCTTCTAAAGTAAACATTGAATCCCGATCTTGGACAGCGACTGAACCGACATGGAACAATGCCTAGACATAATTCTGCTGTTTATACCAACAACTACACACGCAGAAATAATCTTTCCGCCAAATGAAGCCAACGATCTGGCAACTCTATCTACGATCGGTAATATGAACCGTCGCATCGTAGAATTCCAAGATAGACACAGCCATTCAATAAGTTGACAAGCTTCCAAAAAGACTTATCGTTGCTACAAAACCAGTACTGGGAAGATATATATAAATATATTTATTTTTGGTTGATACCCTGAATTCTCCAATGCTAAACTAAAGGTCGTACACGCTTAGTGAAATATGGGGAACTGTAGATAAACCGAAAAGTAACCGGCACAAAACGCAAAGAAACGGGGTTTTCCTAAATTGCAAGATCCCATGAAAAACCCTAGAAAAATTTAATGTCGATTAACAAAACTCTAAATGATGGCAACCGCTCTTTAAATCGACCGTAAACATAAAAGAGTCCTTTTCAAAATAGCTAAAAGCAATCTACCAATCCTCGTACTTGGTGCGTTTTTTTTTTTTTTTTTTTTTTTTTTATATTATGTTTGATATATATATATATATATATCAAACATAATATGTTGGTGTCACAAGTCAGGTATATAGCTCTTTTACCAAAGGTTGGATACAAACAGATAAATGATTGACAAAGTGTGGCGGCGAGTTAACCTCGAACACGGCCAGCCTTCCGTAATTCCGCTATTGTTTTGCTAACAAACTCATTGTGCAATCTAGCAGACTTATTGTTAAGGAGCTTAATCTTACTAGGTTCCTCAAAGAAGGGTAACTGATAGCCGTCTCTATTGACATCTAATATAAAACTTGACACACCAATATGTTCAAAAAAGTTCCGTTCCTTTTCAAATTTCCTTAAACCGTATTGAAAGCAGTGCTAAAATTCTGGCACTCATATTAGACATACCTCAGAAAGCTTGTGTTCCAAAACAGTGATCAGATGGGTGATTTCTTTGGTGCCGTTACTGATGTGGCGTTTCCTGTTGATGTGGGATAGAAGGAACCTGCTGAATAGCCATGATGGCCGGCGGAAGAGGTCCAACCTGATCTGCCAATCTCTTGCCCAATGACTGTACCGAAAGCATTTGAAGCAGCAAAACTTGAAACTTGGAATAGATTCTAAACAGACTGTGAGGGTGGGTGGGCGGGAATGTAATGCGTTATAAACTCGATTAGTTCTGCGAGAGAGAGAGGGAGAATGAATTCTGATTCACTCTTATATACACATCTTAAACAATGGAATAACAGACAAACAATAGAAGCACGCTGAGGCGTGCGAACCTCGCAATGTCTTAAGAAACATCTAGTAACACGTGAAAATACATTTACGTTCTAATTCACTACGTTCAAACGAACGTAAATTATTTTCGCCTTAAACAATCTGTAAAACAGACATAAAACAGCAACAAGAATTATGATGGTTGGATTCTCACAAGGAGAATCCTACGAGAAATCACAAAGTAAACGCGCAAACATTGAACGCGAGTAAGAACTCACCAAGCCACGAAAAAGAAACTGATTATCAGCAGCATATTTCGGCTTCTTATCTTCGTTAGGTCTTCCATCGGAGTTGGCCTTTGGTTTCCTCGACTTCTTCTCGTCTTCCGGACCCGATGCCAAGTCGTCTGACTCGTACTCGTTGACTACTAGCCAGCCATGTTTATTCCTGTCGGCAATTCTGATGAACTTTTGCCTCATGTGAATAACGGTTTTGCTTTCAGCAATAAGATTGTTAATTACTGGACTATCAGTCGACGGATTAATAGCACTCTGAATTTGGATCAAAATAGAATTTAATTGAGCGTTAAACTTGAATTGTTTCGGGTTTTCATTGAATTTGTAATTCGACTGTGTCTTTCTCTATCTTGTACTTCGATTTGCTTCCCCTTCCCTTCAAGCCGTGTGTTAAGATACGATTTAAACAAGCCAAAGACCTGCTGAATAATCACTGGATTCGCCTTGGACAATCGGAGTTTAAGGCTGAACACCACGAGAAGATTAACCGCCCGTTGTTTCGTTTAACTTTCCGACCTTCCGAACCTAGGCTAACCGAAGAAATGTGCACCGCGAAAAAATTCACCGCGTGTTGAACCGTTTACACTCTCAGAATCGGACATCACGGTAACATAATGTAATGCGTTATAAACTCGATTAGTTCTGCGAGAGAGAGAGGGAGAATGAATTCTGATTCACTCTTATATACACATCTTAAACAATGGAATAACAGACAAACAATAGAAGCACGCTGAGGCGTGCGAACCTCGCAATGTCTTAAGAAACATCTAGTAACACGTGAAAATACATTTACATCCCTTAACAAAAACAGTTTCCGGCAGCTTTTTTAAATCCTCGGTTGTGTAGTGGATAGTGTGCATGGAACAGATCATACGGCCCGGGCTATTCTGCTGTTTTTATCTTCTTTTCCTACTGAAATAAAAACTAAGTGTTTAAATACAAAATAATAAGGGATACACCAAGTACATACCGTTCACGGACTCTGGGACAATCCATAACCGGAAGCACAAACAGTGCGCATGCGCTTACGCATGCGTGTGTGCGCGTGCGTGCATGTGCTGAGCATGTGCAGAGGCTATATTCGTGACATAAAGGGCGCAAAAAGTCATCGTCGCCGGCGTTTTTTCGCGCCTCTTTCATTTTTTAATAAAAACGTTATAGGTGTATAGTGGCACAATATATATGAGAATAAAGTCATTCTTTTACGAAGTGTTATAATTTTGATACTTTTGATAATTTAGGAAAGAATTATCGCCGTTCGCGTCGAAATTAATTTGACAACAAAACTATTTCCTCGGCGATCCGCATGTTATGGAATTTTCCGGTAATTTTATTTACCAACTGTCTGACTTTTACATCTTGTTTGAAACATTACATCAGAAAAATCCTATTAAACAGATAACTGGACAGTTCTAAAGTGTCAAAAGCTGATTTGAAAATAACTTAAAATATTATCTGCTTCAGGCGAAGAAAACATGAACTTTATATCAAATGCACGGAACGGAATCTCTGCACTGTCCTTTGTTGTGGATTTGATAACCACGGAAATACTTGTGTTCACTTCTAATCTCCTCATTTCCAGATTGTAAATTTGTTTTGCGCAAAATCTCAATACGAATTAAAACTAGCGGCCATTGTCAGCTCCCTTATCTTTTTCTTGCTCTAAAAATTTTGGTAACACCCGAGGCGGGCTTGTTGTTAGCTGCTTTGTGACAGTCACAGCCGTCGAAGCAGAGGCTATGAAAGCGGTGAATTTTACATGTACCAAATCAGCAGCCGGTGCGCTTCGGTGCAATTCGTCTGAACTTGAAAATGAAGCAGCTTTCTCCTCCTTTTGGTGGCGACAAGGGGCAAGATCGACCGATTCGGATTTGTTTCTTGAAAGCGTCTTTTAGTTTTACATGAAGAAGTTGAACGTTTCTTGAGATGACTGACACATCACTTTCAGTTCCATAATTTTCTTCTTGATATGCAGCACTTTTTTACACAAATTGTGCAGAGGTATGCATTGGTCGATCTTCAGATGATTTTTTACCGTCCAGGAGAACGCGGAAAGAACTAGCTTCTTATGCCGCAACAACGGCATGACTTTGCAGCTCTTTCAGTGTTAAAGTTATGTACCAGTCAAATCCAAGAGCGCCCATCCCCCCTCCCCGGGCAAACCCCCGGGCATTTGACTTTTTTTAAAAAAAAATTGGTCAAATGCCCCACTATGTGGGTAGTTTATACGGTCAAATGCCCCACCGGGCAGAGCTTCACAGAGCGTCAAATGCCCCACCGTCAGGAATTTTTACAACGTTTCACACTTTTTAATGTAACAATTTATACAAATTTTTATTTATACAGCAAGTCCACACTGGGACAAGCCTTTTCAAAAACGCAGAGACGCACCAACAAAACAGGTAAATATAACTCATTATATATACGTACTAGTAATAATCAGAGATTAAGAGTGCGTTCGACATGTTCGTTAAAAGCTGAATTGAAAGAAGCAGTATAGATGTCGATTTACACCATGCTAAATGTTTTTGTTCACCGCCACTTTAGAGACAAGGAACTCGCAAACATTCTGCTGTGACAAGGAAGAAACAGCGTGACATTTGCGTTACTTTTTGTTGATATTTACATCAATGCAAATACATCAAGCGAATAACATTGAATATTTGACAAACAGCAGCACAGATGTAATTAAGATGATGTGATTCAAACATAAGCTTACACGATCTCCGGCGCGATCTACAATAAAACTAAACAAAATCATAAAGAAATCGAATTAGCTCTATGCCAGCGAGGCCAAAGTAGATACCAGTTCACGCCCGTGAATTTGCCCCTGAAAAACACAAAAGAATCTTCGGGGGGGGGGGGGGGGGGCTAATCGGATGTCCAAGAATGAGAAAAAAAATCTCGATTTTTGCACAGGACAACCAACACATGATACAGGACATTCAACACGAAATTAGGATCGCGTTCGCAGACGAACGCAATAAAACATATAGTTCTTTTTTAAGGAAAAAGATAACTCTACTGACAACAAAACGAAATTGAAAGCCAATGTATGCTTGTTGTTCATGTCGCTTTCGCCCTTGTTAGTTCTGTTAATAGGAATCACGATGAAAGATAAATCGAGCAAATTCAATGAATCATGCCGTCACGCCATCCACTCATGGGGCCGGAATGTTACAAAATATGACTAAAAAATACTTTACCTTTTGATACGAGCTCGGAATAGTTTCCTGCTAAAACATCTTTCCGGATTTCCTTGTCCGCGCTCCTCACTTTAAACAAAGGCATCTGAACTCCAGAATATAAATGAATATTTAAAACGAGAGGTCAACCGAGTCAACAGACACAACAGCAAAATCGAAAAAGAATGGATTACGAAATCCTTTACCTTGCGACCGCTGACCAACTTTTTTGTCGAAGTCAAATGCCCGCCCGTCGGCCCTCGTTTCACGTCAAATGCCCCACTATGCGGAGCTAACCTCTCGTCAATGCCCGGGGTATGCCCGGGGGGGGGGGGGGGGGTGGGGAAATGGGCGCTCTTGGATTTGACTGGTACATTATAAAGGCTTGTTTCCATTGATTCATTTTCAACACTTTACAAAGAAATTTTCATGTTTTTGACGCGAGCAACTCGCTTTATTTATATTCGCAAACATTGTTTCAATGGCACTTCCGGTAAAATATAGTAGCCAATCACACAGCTGTTTTTAAACCGGAACTTGATATGGATTATCCCAGAGGTCCGCAACCTTGGTGCTGACCAAAAGGAACGCGGCCTCTTGGAACGAGATTGATGATAAATGCCGATAATGCCGCTCTGCCGCTCTGCGAAACTAGCCTGTGAACAGGCTTCTTTTTGAGGAATTGGCTTAGGTTAAAATCGGCGAGCAAAGCGAGCCGAGCGCGGACAGAGGAAGAGGGAAGGGGCGACGAAGCCTGTGGACTCGCCTTTGATGCCGCCGTTCCGCCCCCTAGAAATTATCCTGTTATTATATTGTGAACAAGTTAATTAATATGTCAACAAGTTGTCAGGTTTTATTCGGTTGAATGTATCGGTAAGGTAAGGAAAAGTCGCACTCGGGCCACAATGGCCCACACGGCCGGAGCTTAACCCGGTTTCCGTAGCATGAAGCAACTGGGAATATTGCTACTCCCCCCTGGATGGGATGCTAGTCCATCGCAGGGTTACCCCCAGCATTTTGTCGCCGGTACCCATTTATACACCTGGGTGGAGAGAGACAGTGTGGAGTAAAGTTTCTTGTCTAAGGAAACAGCACGATGGCAGAGACTAGGCTCGAACCACCGACCTTCAGGTTGAAAGTCCGACGCGCTAACCACTAGACCACCGTGCCGCCCACTGAATGCATCGGTAGTAGTATAAAAATAGACAGGCTAAACACGACTCCCACTCTTCGTAAAAAAGTAAAAAAAGCCTAAAGTATAAAGCTTTCCCAGTAAGACTTCAGAGAGAATTGCGCCTTTAGATCACAATTATGAATTTGTTCTCTTCGTTGATATTGACCTTTTGATCTCGGCGAATTATAGCAGGACGTAACAGATCGATCAAAATCGATCATCGAAAAGCTGGTCGATAAGTCAACAGTGGTCAATATTTGTCGATAATTGTCAATCGACTAGTTTAAATTGTTGATAAAAGTTGATAATCACAAGATTCAAGGACTGGTTATCGATTTCTATCGACTATTTCACCTTGAGCGACAAAGGGAATTTTCCTTGCTATTAAGGTGGCTGAACACAGTTTCACTGTACCTATGCGTCATTCATTGTCATCGCGTTCGAAGAACGCAATCCTAATTTCGTGTTGGAGACAAATTTGAGATTTTTTGGTAGACGGTCTTCCAAATGGCCGCCCCTATTGTTTTTTTTTTCAGGGGCTCATTTCCGCCGGAAATTACTTCGAACGCGTCTCCATGATCTGTGATTACTGCTAGTTTTAAAACTATTAACGTTTGGGCGGCCAAAATTGGTGAGGCATACGATTAAGCAGCAAGCTATATATTTTGATATTTTTGTTGAGCTTTAAGGTTGTTTCCATGGCAACACGGTGGATTGTAAATCAGCCTGCAATATTTGGTTTCGTTTATTTTCAGAAAATCTAGTCGTTCGATTTTGTCCATCATTTGTCTCCAGTAAACTCGTAAAAATATTCGCATGTTAACACTGGTCTCGTGTAACTTTAACAGAGGGATCTTCCGTAATTTGCGGTTTAATATGTTTGCGTTTTGTAAAAATCTCCTCTGTTAGATTTCAAATTTCTGATGGCAGGTGAGTTCGGCATATTCGGAACTATTATTGTGTCAAATTTCGTGAAATTCTAACGAGTGGTTCCGTAGAAATCAACAGATTTCCGAGGAAAGTCGCTAAAATATCCAGTCACAATTTTTTGGTCAACTGCGCATGCGTTTCATTTGACTGGGTTCTCTATCCAAAGACAAAAACAACCAAAAAGGCAGTGTATTTCTTGAATGGTTCTCTAAATTATCTTATTCAACAAACATTTTTACGAACAACAAATTGTTTGATTTTAAGACGAAAAACAACACTTTCGTACGGAGCCCCATAAGGGACACGCACACTTTTCATTTTACTGCCACTTTTAGTGCCACTTTTAGTGCCACTTTTGGTGCCACTTTTGGTGCCACTTTTGGTGCCACTTTTGGTGCCACTTTTGGTGCTTGTTTGGCTATCGTTAATCGCGGGCTCACTAAGATGCGTTCCCTCGTGGACTGAAAAACATGGCGTCGATGAAGGGGTATGCGGCGCCCATTTCAGTTTGTTCGCGCAGAATAAAGCATGAAGATGATCTCTATAGTCCTTTTGGCAGTTATTTGCATCACTTCAAAGGCTGTGTTTCCGAATTATTTGCCTGCAATCAGAGAACTTCAGACGTAATGTTCTTACACGTGGTGAAGTGATAGAAAGCTACTTTTAACCTTAGACTCAGTGCTGAAGAAATTGTATTGTTTCTCGTAAGTGTCCATGGTTAGCGTAAGGCAGTTGAAAAGAATTCTGAGGAGATTGGGGTGTAGAAGACGTAGATGAAATAGTAGAGGCAGTGCAAGAGGAATTCAATAGGGGTAGTGGAAGTTTACCTGGGTACCGGGCCATGTAAGCATGTCCCCAAATGGGGTGTGTCCGTCTATCTCTACGTCCCCAAATCCTATAGAACCTACAGATCCTATAGAACCTATAGATCCTATAGAACCCATAGATCCTATAGATCGTGTAGAACCCAAAGATCGTGTAGAACCTATAGATCCTATAGATCTTATAGATCGTGTAGAACCTATAGATCCTATAGAACCTACAGATCGTGTAGAACCTATAGATCCTATAGATCCTATAGATCCTATAGATCGTGTAGAACCTATAGATCCAATAGATCCTATAGAACCTATAGATCGTGTAGAACCTATAGATCCTATAGATCCTATAGAACCTATTGATCCTATAGATCCTATAGAACCTATAGATCGTGTAGAACCTATAGACCTATAGATCTTATAGATCGTGTAGAACCTATAGATCCTATAGAACCTATAGATCGTGTAAACCTATAGATCCTATAGAACCTATAGATCGTGTAGAACCTATAGATCCTATAGATCCTATAGATCCTATAGAAACTATTGATCCTATAGATCCTATAGAACCTATAGATCATGTAGAACCTATAGATCCTATAGAACCTATAGATCCAATAGAACCTATAGATCGTGTAGAACCTATAGATCCTATAGAACCTATAGATCGTGTAGAACCTATAGAACTATAGATCTTATAGATCGTGTAGAACCTATAGATCCTATAGAACCTATAGATCGTGTAAACCTATAGATCCTATAGAACCTATAGATCGAGTAGAACCTATAGATCCTATAGATCCTATAGAACCTATTGATCCTATAGATCCTATAGAACCTATAGATCGTGTAGAACCTATAGACCTATAGATCTTATAGATCGTGTAGAACCTATAGATCCTATAGAACCTATAGATCGTGTAAACCTATAGATCCTATAGAACCTATAGATCGTGTAGAACCTATAGATCCTATAGATCCTATAGAAACTATTGATCCTATAGATCCTATAGAACCTATAGATCATGTAGAACCTATAGATCCTATAGAACCTATAGATCCAATAGAACCTATAGATCGTGTAGAACCTATAGATCCTATAGAACCTATAGAACCTATAGAACCTATAGATCGTGTAGAACCTATAGATCCTATAGTTCGTGTAGAATCTATAGAACCTATAGATCCTATAGAACCTATAGATCGTGTAGAACCCATAGATGGTGTAGAACCTATAGATCCTATAGATCCTATAGAACCTATAGATCGTGTAGAACCTATAGTGTAGAACGTGTAGAACCTCTAGTTACAATCTAGCTTTACCGGTAGCTAAAACTGATTACTACCGAAAAAGCTTTGCATACACCGGAGCGAAAGTTTGGAATTTATTACCAGAAGAGATAAAATCTGAAAAGTCCGCGAGTGCATTCAAAAACAAACTAGCATCACTCAATCTCCCTATTGAATTTTAGTATTTTTCCGAATTATTGCTCTGTTTTAATTGTAATTAGTATATGTAGTTATATATTTTCACGGCTTTTGTGAAAAACAAATTAAAAGTGCAATTATTTGTAATTTTTGACAAAGTCACCGTGGGTAAATAAAGTTTTTCTATTCTATTCTATTCTATTCTATTCTATCCGGAGCGAAAGTTTGGAATTTATTACCAGAAGAGATAAAATCTGAAAAGTCCGCGAGTGCATTCAAAAACAAACTAGCATCTCTCAATCTCCCTATTGAATTTTAGTATTTTTCCGAATTATTGCTCTGTTTTAACCGAAATACTTATTTTATTCATAGTTAATATACTGATGTAAAATATTGTAATTAGTATATGTAGTTATATATTTTCACGGCTTTTGTGAAAAACAAAAGTGCAATTATTTGTAATTTTTGACAAAGTCACCGTGGGTAAATAAAGTTTTTCTATTCTATTCTATTCTATTCTATAGATCGTGTAGAACCCATAAATGGTGTAGAACCTATAGATCCTATAGAACCTATAGATCGTGTAGAACATGACCCATAGACCGCGTAGAATCTGTAGAACCAACAGATCCTATAGAACCTATAGATCGTGTAGAACCTATAGATCCTATAGATCGTGTAGAACCCATAGATCGTGTAGAACCTATAGATCGTGTAGAACCTATAGATCCTATAGATCGTGTAGAACCTATAGATCGTGTAGAACCTATAGATGGTGTAGAACCTATAGATCCTATAGAACCTATAGATCGTGTAGAACCCATAGATCGTGTAGAATCTATAGAACCTATAGATCCTATAGATCCTATAAAACCTATAGATCGTGTAGAACCCACAGATCGTGTAGAACCTATAGATCCCATAGAACCTATAGATCGTGTAGAACCTATAGATCGTGTAGAACCTATAGATCCTATAGATCGTGTAGAACCCATAGATCGTGTAGAACCTATAAATCCTATAGAAGACCGTGTAGAACCCATAGATCGTGTAGAACCTATAGATCGTGTAGAACTTATAGATCGTGTAGAATCTATAGCACCTATAGATCCTATAGAACCTATAGATCGTGTAGAACCCATAGATCGTGTAGAATCTATAGAACCTATAGATCCTATAGAACCTATAGAACCTACAATATTGTTCGCAATGCAAGTGTCTTTGTTGCAACTGAACATCATTATTTAACGTTTCGACATGACATTTAAGAGGAAGCGAAAAAATCATTAATGGATGACTGTGCTTTAGGGCCGCGCAGCTTAATGCTGTGTAGCAAATCACACACTTTGCTTAATGCCAGTGAACGTTCTTCGTGACCATTAAACTCTGCCAAGTCTTTCAGCTGTTCAGCTTGTTGCTCTACCTTTGAAACTGTCTTGATGACTGGCTGTTTGAGCTCTGGGTCAAACTCATCATCATCTTAATTGTCATTTGTTATCTCTCGTTTTTCGGATGAGGCAGATAACGTAACATCTTCGTCAAGAATTTGCTTCCGTAGGTCATTCTACCAGTTAGGATCGGAGTCGTCTATCCCATGTCATGTCCCAAAACTTTTGGCCACATTTTTAAGCAAGTTTCTCAAGAGGCCTACGAACTGCGGAAAAGTCATAATAAAGGAGAAACGAGTTAACAGAGGTGGTGGCTTTAGTCTCGAGATTCCTTGCGAATATCAATTTGAAGGTGACAATTTTTCGTGAAGTTGACTGCAACAAAAGCTGGTAAAAGAGGAATTTGACGTGCGCTGCGGTGGACCCACACAGGCCTATTAGCCCAAACGTATTAACAGTAAACATTCTCACGCTAATTACACCCATCATGTTGTGTTTAATGAACTGTTAAAAGAAAATGGACATTCTAGTACCGTCTTGTTAAAAATACTGCGTTGTAAAATAATTAGGTGACCGTTAAATAGAGGTGAAAAACAATGAAATTAGCCAATTGGGAAGTCTAAACGGTGACCGCGTCCGCTTAATAGAGGTGACCGCTGAAAAGAGGTCAAATTTACAGTAAATGTGGGCGGTGATTTCCGGGGATTTGATAAGTGACCGCTTAATAGAGGGTGAACACTTAATAGAGGGCCGCTTAACAGAGGTTTGACTGTAACACGAAGAGATAACAATCAGAAGAATCACTTGCTTCATTGTGGTACACTTTTCATTTATACAACTCAGGTATACTAAGGACTGGGTCTGCCTCTATTTTATCAAAAAGTAAGTGGGGGTGGTCTATCTTCAAAAGGAAACGTGTCATAATTATGAAACTTGGCAACGGTATTCAACTTGTTAAGACAGCCCTTTTTGACGTTGTTGTTTCCATGGCAACCTATCACGTGACCAATTGAGCTTTTACTTCCGGTTTGTTCCTTCAGTGCTCTTGCAGACTAGGAAAAATTGTGTTTTCTGAGAATTTTAAGTGGTATTATTTCTACCCTTTTATGGTACTTTCCAAATGTAACTGGAAACGTGGTCCACCTACGCGGCATGACTGTTTTCTGATGTTTGCGTGACAACAAAATCGTGACATTTCAAACGTCACGTGACCTAGACACGCCTTCCAGTTAGTTTCATGTATGGCTTTGCGCCCTTAAAAATATCCAAACGATATTTTGTCAGTCAGAGTTGTTTAAGTTCTCCTGCACTTAGCCTAAAGAAAAACATGGAAATTTGATACCTTAATCAGTTGCGTGACTCTTTTCGTGACAACTTCTTATCAAAATTAACCTTTGTATCAAGTTTAAGCCTTTGGCCAAGTTTCATATCAATATGTTCCATATTTTATGAGATAGACCACCCCCCTTAATTTTTGGATGTACTTTAACTGACCCAGGCCTTAATATACCTGAGAACATTCAATAGTAACAACGTGATTTCCAGGAACGATGACTGAATGAAAGAAGTAAATTTTCTCCATGTCGGACATCTTCTTATCTTGTGGAAAAAACAAAAGCGACAGCAAACGGAAGTGCTGCACTGATAAAAACACACAGTACAAAGCGAGGTGCCCATGCTTTAATAGTACCCAAGGATGCATCCCACAATGTCGATGCAAATGCTGCAGTAATCCATATGCGACAAAACAGGACACTGTTCAAGAAAAAACAGTCATAAACAGGAAACGAAAGGCGACTGACATGGGCGGAATGAGGGTCAAGGGACAGTCCTTTTTACAAAGAGAAGGAGAGGAGGTGAAAATTGGACGGTGGACAGATCTTGACACGGTGATCCTACTGGAAGCAACCGAAAAGGTAATCGGCGATATCAAGGACTGGACCGTTACCAAAACCGACGATTTGGAGCAATTGGTTACACTCTACAATGATGTAGTTTGTTTTGCTAAATCGCATGGGTGTATGTGCAATAATAAGAAGAAAGATCAAATAAGGTGCAAGCTTGAGCATTTCAGCAGAAAAGGAGAGTGAACTTATTATTACTTGAAGAACAACTCTGTTCATATATGTATAATCTCCCTTGAATTTTGATTAATGAAGGCAATAATTCATTAAGTTCAACAGTACTTGAAAACGTTTTGTTCATAGGTATAAAGTATTTCTTGGATACGTTATATCTTCAAGGGACCAGTTGTGGCTCTTTCTTGTAACGTTCCTGGTTAACTCATGTTCATATCTAATGTTGTCAATAATACAACACTTTACCGTAACTATTAAACATGGGTGGGTTCTACACGATCTATAGGATCTATAGGTTCTATAGGATCTATAGGTTCTACACGACCTATAGATTCTACACGATCTATAGGTTCTATAGGATCTATAGGATCTATAGGTTTTACACGATCTACAGGTTCTATAGGATCTATAGGTTCTACACGATCTATAGGTACTATAGGATCTATATAGGTTCTACGCGATCTATAGGTTCCATAGGATCTATAGGTTCTACACGATCTATAGGTTCTACACGATCTATAGGTTCTATAGGATCTATAGGTTTTACACGATCTATACGATCTATAGGTTCTACACGATCTATAGGTTCTATAGGATCTATAGGTTCTACACGATCTATAGGTTCTATAGGATCTATATAGGTTCTACGCGATCTATAGGTTCCATAGGATCTATAGGTTCTACACGATCTATAGGTTCTATAGGATCTATAGGTTCTACACGATCTATAGGTTCTATAGGATCTATATAGGTTCTACGCGATCTATAGGTTCCATAGGATCTATAGGTTCTACACGATCTATAGGTTCTATAGGATCTATAGGTTCTACACGATCTATAGGTTCTATAGGATCTATATAGGTTCTACGCGATCTATAGGTTCCATAGGATCTATAGGTTCTACACGATCTATAGGTTCTACACGATCTATAGGTTCTATAGGATCTATAGGATCTATAGGATCTATAGGTTCTACACGATCTATAAGATCTATAGGATCTATAGGTTCTACACGATCTATAGAATCTATAGGATCTATAGGTTCTACACCATCTATAGGTTCTATAGGATCTATAGGATCTATAGGTTCTACACGATCTATAGATTCTATAGGATCTAAAGGATCTATAGCTTCTACACCATCTATGGGTTCTACACGATCTATAGGTTCTATAGGGTCTATAGGTTCTATAGATTCTACACGATCTATGGGTTCTACACGATCTATACGATCTATAGGATCTATAGGTTCTATAGGATCAATAGGTTCTAAAGGATCTATAGGATCTATAGGTTCTACACGATCTATAGGTTCTATAGGATCTATAGGATCTATAGGTTCTACACGATCTATAGGTTCTATAGGATCTATAGGTTCTACACGGTCTATAAGATCTATAGGATCTGTAGGTTCTACACGATCTATAGGTTCTATAGGATCTATAAGTTCTACACGATCTATAGATTCTATAGGATCTATAGGTTCTACACGAACTATAGGTTTTATAGGATCTATAGGATCTATAGGTTCTACACGATCTATAGGTTCTATAGGATCTATAGGTTCTACACCATCTATGGGTTCTACACGATCTATAGGTTCTATAGGATCTATAGGTTCTATAGATTCTACACGATCTATGGGTTCTACACGATCTATAGGATCTATAGGATCTATAGGATCTATAGGTTCTATAGGATCTATAGGTTCTACACGGTCTATAAGATCTATAGGATCTATAGGTTCTACACGATCTATAGGTTCTATAGGATCTATAGGTTCTACACGAACTATAGGTTTTATACGATCTATAGGATCTATAGGTTCTACACGATCTATAGGTTCTATAGGATCTATAGGTTCTACACCATCTATGGGTTCTACACGATCTATAGGTTCTATAGGATCTATAGGTTCTATAGATTCTACACGATCTATGGGTTCTACACGATCTATACGATCTATAGGATCTATAGGTTCTATAGGATCAATAGGTTCTAAAGGATCTATAGGATCTATAGGTTCTACACGATCTATAGGTTCTATAGGATCTATAGGATCTATAGGTTCTACACGATCTATAGGTTCTATAGGATCTATAGGTTCTACACGGTCTATAAGATCTATAGGATCTGTAGGTTCTACACGATCTATAGGTTCTATAGGATCTATAAGTTCTACACGATCTATAGATTCTATAGGATCTATAGGTTCTACACGAACTATAGGTTTTATAGGATCTATAGGATCTATAGGTTCTACACGATCTATAGGTTCTATAGGATCTATAGGTTCTACACCATCTATGGGTTCTACACGATCTATAGGTTCTATAGGATCTATAGGTTCTATAGATTCTACACGATCTATGGGTTCTACACGATCTATAGGATCTATAGGATCTATAGGATCTATAGGTTCTATAGGATCTATAGGTTCTACACGGTCTATAAGATCTATAGGATCTATAGGTTCTACACGATCTATAGGTTCTATAGGATCTATAGGTTCTACACGAACTATAGGTTTTATACGATCTATAGGATCTATAGGTTCTACACGATCTATAGGTTCTATAGGATCTATAGGTTCTACACCATCTATGGGTTCTACACGATCTATAGGTTCTATAGGATCTATAGGTTCTATAGATTCTACACGATCTATGGGTTCTACACGATCTGTAGGATCTATAGGTTCTACATGATCTATAGGTTCTATAGGATCTATAGGTTCTACACGATCTATAGGTTCTATAGGATCTATAGGATCTATAGGTTCTACACGATCTATAGGTTCTATAGGATCTATAGGTTCTACACCATCTATGGGTTCTACACGATCTATAGGTTCTATAGGATCTATAGGTTCTATAGATTCTACACGATCTATGGGTTCTACACGATCTATAGGATCTATAGGATCTATAGGATCTATAGGTTCTATAGGATCTATAGGTTCTACACGGTCTATAAGATCTATAGGATCTATAGGTTCTACACGATCTATAGGTTCTATAGGATCTATAAGTTCTACACGATCTATAGATTCTATAGGATCTATAGATTCTACACGAACTATAGGTGATAGGATCTATAGGATCTATAGGTTCTATACGAACTATAGGTTTTATAGGATCTATAGGATCTATAGGTTCTACACGATCTATAGGTTCTATAGGATCTATAGGTTCTACACCATCTATGGGTTCTACACGATCTATAGGTTCTATAGGATCTATAGGTTCTATAGATTCTACACGATCTATGGGTTCTACACGATCTATAGGATCTATAGGTTCTACATGATCTATAGGTTCTATAGGATCTATAGGTTCTACACGATCTATAGGTTCTATGGGATCTATAGGATCTATAGGTTCTAAACGATCTATAGGTTCTATAGGATCTATAAGTTCTACACGATTTATAGGCTTTATAGGATCTATAGGTTCTACACGATCTCCCGGGGGGGGGGGGGTACTCCCTATAATGGGCTATACGGGGATGCTCCGCCCGAAAAGGGTACCTTTTTGAGGCTGGAGGTATATGAAAGGGTCGTGATTTCACGAGTTGAAGTATATGAAAGGGTAGGGATTTCACGAAGAATAGGAAAGGGTTCCGAAAACACGCCGATGAGGCATAAAAAAGGTAGGGAAAACTGCCATTTAAGTCTAATAAAAAGGGCCTTTCAAAATAAATCAAACAGACGTACGTAAAGGCTATATGAAAGGAGCACCATTTTCATTAAAAGGTATATGAAAGGGGTACCATTTTCAATGAAAGGTATATGAAAGGAGTACCTTTTCTGTCAAAAACGGTATATGAAAGGGTAAGGGTTTGAACCTCGGGGCGGAGCATCCCCGTACAAAACTTTGTTGGGTACCCCCCCCCCCCCCCCTGGGCACGATCTATAGGATCTATAGGATCTATAGGTTCTACATGATCTGTGGGTTCTACACGATCTACACGATCTACACGATCTATAGGATCTATAGGTTCTATAGGATCTGTAGGTTCTATAGTATTTGGGGACGTAGAGATAGATGGACACACCCCATTTGGGGACATGCTTACACTTAGACAGTAATATTTGAAACGTGCAAGGTCAACCGTCTTCGCTCTGATTCAAATCGCTTCCAAAAAGACACAGGAAAACAGGTAAATAATAATATTTTCTTAAATGATTATGTTATAGCTAATAAAGCGTTTGGGTTCCCTGTGTAATAGCGTTTGATTTGGCATCCAACAGATAATCTGCAGCATGGTTGCTGTACGTTTTGTAAAACCAGTCGGAAAAATTCTAAAAACATCTTGCTTTTTTGCCACAGACTTTAGACACAGCTTTTCCTCTACTTTAAGTCTCTTTATATTTGAAAAATTTCGCAACGAATCGCTCAAAGCTTTCTTAAAATTGCATGCGACGAGTCGCGATGTTTGTTTGTCATTTGAGCCAGCAAATGGAATAATTATGCAAATGTAGGGTGCCAGAGACGTCAACATGTGTCGTCAATCACCGCATACCTGTCAATACCAAATGATCTGACCAATCAGCTCATGATACCAGACTCTGGTATCATAAGTTATAAGTTATATAAGTTATTATATAAGTTATATAAGTTATAAGTTATATAAGGTATATAAGTTGTTGTATCATGGAACGGCGGCATCAAAGGCGAGTCCACAGGCTTCGTCGCCCCTTCCCTCTTCCTCAGTTCTCGCTCGGCTCGCTTCGCTCGCCGATTTTAACCTAACGCAATTCCCCAAAAGAAGCCTGTTCACAGGCTATGCAAAACGGGAAAAGTAACATGAAATGGCTTAGAGTTCCGTGTAAAATTCGCTTGCGTACTCTTCGCATTGTGCTTGCCCTTGTGTGTGCGATTGGAATTATCTCATTGCGTCTGTGGCGATCACCTCCACCTCCAGCTCCATTCAAACGAACACTTCGCGTTAAATACGTCAAAAATTTGGGCAACAGTAGCGTCGTCGCTTGCAGGCTTCCAAACCTTGACCCTTTTCACGAGAGCGTACTGAAGTTTGTTGAAGATCTTGGTAAACTACGCTGTGAAGGAAAGAGTTTTTCAAGCTTTGAAAACAATGTGCTTCGCGTGGAAAGCGATGGCATCGTTTCAGCGCAGTACAGGAAGATTGGCAGACCGCCCGGCGATGATTTTAACGTTTTACATTCGGAGCCAATTTCTGTCCTAAACATGGCCGACACAAGTTCTAAAAAAGCGGTAAAAGATGGTAAATATTCCACAGGTATGTAGTAATACCCGGCGTAGCCAATCGATAAAAATCGGTACCGATTTATCGGTATCCGGTCATTTCGTTCCATGGTCAGATCGTTCCAAGTCAGATCGTTCCAAGTCAGATCGTTCCAACCAATAGTCAGATCGTTCCACAAAATAGTCAGTTCGTTCCACGAAAAAGTTAGCTCGTTCCACATATGAAAAGTCAAGTAAATTTTTCAAAATTTGTTGAGTGAACTTTATTGAGAAGAACAACGTTTCGTCGTTTTTATCCACAAGCTGATAAAATATTAATCGATCCAAAGTCGATTCGATCCATTTTAAGTCGTTTGAAAACAAACAAGAACCGATTTCAACCAGCCACGGGCTTTAACATTTTAACCGCCGCTAGAGTCGATTGATGGTTTTGAAAGATATAGCACAACAAATAAAAGCACAGTATTTCGAAGCAGTCTGTCTACACTATACCGGATAGCTCTTGCGCAGGCACGCCGGATAGGCCTTTCGTTCACACATGAAAGGCTAGTTTCGGAACCATTTTTGTTCCGGAGCGCCGCTGCGACGCGGCGCTCGTGAAAGTGAATCGTCAAATATCGGATAGATTCTCGTGCCAATCTCTGGGGCAGTGTGAACAGGCAATCGAACCGAACCGTAGCGGATGTCAACAACAAGGATCGAGGATTGAAACCCACTGAAAAAGAAGTAAATATCCAGTTCTGGGTCGTTTCTGTTCACACCAGGCCGGAGTATTTTTCATGTCGACATGATAAGCTATCCGGTATAGTGTAGACATAGCCTAAATATTTCTTTTCCGCGCCAGATTTATGCAAATTTTGAAAACAACGCGAGTTTCGAATTACAATCTCGATTTTATGGTAATTTGTCTTGCGGAAAATATAATTGAGTATTACAAGCATTTTATCGTCTTTAACCTTTTATTAATATCCTTTTTACATGCGGGGATGTTTGGGTTGTCCTATAACGACTCCCGCCCCTAAGCAACATATAGAATTACATAAAATAACTAAAACTAGCTCTTGTTAATTTTGCAAAGCTAAGCGCGCAATGACTAGTCTTAACTAAAAGCGTGTGTACTAGCTGTATGTAGAAATCCTAAGCTTATAGGCCAAACCTATGTTTTCAAATAAGTAATAACTTTAACCTAACTCAAAATCGTGTGAACTAGCACGAATTATCCACATCGGCTAAACCTATGTTTTCCAGCACCTATACTTAAATATGCACTGTATACTAAAGCGAGAATTGACTGACTTATCTACTTTAACTTTCCCTTGGTCCATTGAGGTGGGAGCATGCTTTCAGCAAATGTTTGGCTGATCGTTCTTTCACTTCATACTGGTCCCAAAGTTCGAACAGCTTCGCCTGCAGCTCACGGTACTTGCGTCGCTGTATTCTTCTCAATTTCCTCTCGGAAACGAGACGGATCTGGAGGGCAGTAAGTGTAGCTTCTTTGTGTAGAAACTGTATCAGTAAATACAATGGCAGCTGTCCACGTCCAGAGGCTCGGCAGTTGAGGCCATTGTGCCAGCCTTCAACATCATTGTTGGTGCGGATGGCTTTCTTGAATGTGGTCCAGTCAGAGGGTTCCCACGTGCCGTTGATCCAGGTATTGTTTACGTACACTGTGAACTGCTGCAGAGGCTCTGAAGCATGTCGTTGAAGCCGTTGAAACATGGGCTCTATCTCGTCTTCAGGCAGGAAAGGTAGCGCCATCATCTTTTTAATGAATGAGTGCATGCCAAGGTCATGGGTATACGATGATTGAAGGCCGAGTCCCTGCACCTGTAGTATGGATAAAAAGAAAACATTTGGCTACTTGTTCCATTTTTACGAAGTTCTAATCTCTAAGCTAAGGTCAAACGCCGTACTTCACGTGAGCCGAACCTAAATACAGTTTAGGTTGACTCAAATTAATAAAAGTCGCCTGTACCAGCCGTGAAGAACGGCTAGCCAATCCAAATACAATCAGTTGAACTTAACTGAGTCAAATGACGAACTTCACATGAGCCGAACTCAAGTAGGGGCCTAATAAATTTCAGTATTCATTCGAAGGACAGTTTTTTGTAAAACATTTTTAAAGCATTTCATATCTCCCCCAAACAATTATGTCCCTATTATGACTAAGTTTTTCCTACTTTTATTATTCACTCACCTTTCTCCACAGGGCTTGGGTCCAGTGGAATACACAACCGTGCAGCCTTGCATGGGGGATGACGTCTTTTAAAGCGGCCCATACTGCTCTCTCAAAATCTAATGTCACTTGTTGAACGGCCGGGGCTGAGGGGAGGATCTCGAGTAGCCGCTTGAGCACTTTTTTGTAGTCGTTTTTCTTTCGTCCTGACATCAGTACGAAGAGGAGAGGCACTTGTTTTGCATGGTCGTCGGTCCTGACGAAGGCATTCATGGTCCTCAGCTGGTTGAACGGGTGCCGACATAGCTTGAAAGTGCCGTCTATATTCCAAGACTTGGCTCGGGCAAGGTGCTGCAGCTGCTGATCGGTGGCGAACATCAGATGCCTACGGCGGCGGACTTGTATGTCTCCTTGCAGGAACCCGCCCGGAATGTGGTCTTCCTCTAGATCTAAGTTAAGGTCTGTTGGATCATGTGGTCTCAGGCGCTGTCGGTGTCGGTTGGCAACTCGGGCTATGTATTCCGGCTACTGGTGAACCAGGTTGGCATGGCACGCAGAACCAACCGATGTCGGCACCTATCCATACGGCTTCACGCTAAGCTTGTTGAGTAATGCCTATAAAAAAATTGAAGAAAGAATTGTCAAAACTGGTAGTACAATGGGTATTTCATAAAAGAGCAAGTAGGAGGGAATGGTCTTGAAGAAGTTATTGAATGAAAAAAAATTAAACTTACCAGTGTTGCAAGTATGGTGATTCCACTTCAAACACCCATCACACTGTATCGCTTGTTGTCTTGTTGTTACGGTTTGATTACAAGAAATGCATTTGTCGGCCATAGTTGAATCGTTGAAGTAATAATTGTTTTCGCGGAATATACAATGCAGAGACGTGCTCGAATGGTCAATGATCGGAATGATTGTTTTACTACTCGTGGAATGAACTGACTTTTTCGTGGTACGAACTGACTATTTTGTGGAATGATCTGACTATTGGTTAGAACGATCTGACTTGGAACGATCTGACTATGGAATGAAATGACCGTAAACCGATTTATCAATCGATAAATCGTTAAAAATTGGTAAATTTGATTTGATTGATATCGATTGTATCGATCAATCGGTAAAAATCGATGATACACTCATTTGTTTTATCGATTTTTCTTGATTTTCATCAAATGTTATCAATTTTTAACGAGTGAAATTTTGGCCTTTAAAATCTATTATAATCGCCCTATTTATTGAAATCAAGAGACGACAACTGAACAAGTGAATACAATTTTCTTTTATTCAACACAACAAACGTTTACTGCCCAGGTTCACTTTGACTGGCTTTCTCTAAATGTCCCTGTCACTTTCTGAACTTCTCATGGTTAGCTGACCGAATCTTAGCACAATTTCACCAAGTACAAGTAATTTTTATATTCATATATCCATATATACCTTTTATTAGGAGACCTAGAAAAATATTTCCCATCATATTTACTTGTGAATAATAGTAGTTGCTGTTTTGTTATTTCTGTGTTGCTGACAATGTAAAATTTTTTCTGCATTTATCGTTTGCCTTGTTTTGTTTATCGTTTCGTATTGTTTGTGAACGTGAAAATCAACTCCTTCACGTTACAAATGGTAAAGTAAACATCTTTAATTCAATAAGTACATTTTGTTCAGTGTATACCAGTTATTTTTATACCAAAAACAAACAAAGAACGTTTTCCGTTATAAATCGATAAAATCAAACAAAATCGATAATATCGATTTGACACACCAAATTGTTTTATCGATTTCTACCGATTTACGTTACTCGATTTTTACCAGTACCGATTTTTATCGATTGGCTTCGCTGGGAGTAATAATGTAGTAGTAATGATGCTGACCTGT
Organism: Cladopsammia gracilis; assembly: GCA_022457155.1. NCBI lineage: Eukaryota > Metazoa > Cnidaria > Anthozoa > Scleractinia > Dendrophylliidae > Cladopsammia > Cladopsammia gracilis. The sequence goes on from JAJGOT010000148.1 coordinate 249,229, forward strand.
CTGACGTGACTGACCAGTAGTCAAAAGTCACACGTCGGAGATCCCCGTTGTGTGTCGAAAACTCTTCGTCAAAAAAGTTAAAGTTTGAGGTGTTTTTTTTTAAAGACTACACTGCAGAATACCTCGCAACTTGTTTACATCTTGTTGAATAACAAAACTGCCTATTGTGTTATGCCTCGTTCTACAAAGCATTCCGACACATGTAAACAAAGTGGTCAGGAGTTGCAGGGTATTTTGCAATCGCTCCGAACCACGGCTAGCACGATAAACCTGTTGTGTTTCTTTCTGTGTCCTTCCAATACAACCATTATAAAATGTTTGTTTTCATTCACTCTGTACAGCTGCTGAAATTACTATACAAATTATCTTTGTTGCTAATATCGATTTTGTTGTCATTCAATTTTCCTTTTCAGTTTTCAACCTTTTGATATGTTAATGCGTGTTATATAGTTAGTGGAAATGTTTGAATGCGAAGGTCCACACGACACGTAAATAAAATGCGCTGGTTTGGTTTTGCCGGATCTCTATGTATAGTTGCTCAAGCCAGACCTCACCCGAAGTATATAAGACAAACTGAATGCAGGGCTGGCTCTACGGCAATGGGCTGATTTATTTGGCGGCCAATATTTCGGCTAACAAAATTAGCCTTCCTCGGGGCCAGGGCTATACTGAAAATTTGATTTTGCTTATCTAAGCCCTAAGCCAAGCATGCAGGGACCAGGGTTAGGGATCACATGCAAGAGATTAGTTTCTGTTCGTCATTGGGCACAAAATTACCCTGCATACCAGCGGCACGTTTGAGGCATGCTTTCGTGAAAAGTTGGGGCCGACCGAAGACCACTGAGAAGCGACGTGAACTGTAAGAGATAGAAGAGGCGTGTCATACGGAGAGATGATAGACACACATTCTTTGTCGCTAATTCTCGGCTTTGATGTCGCTGTCAGAATTGTACCGAGAAAGATTCTCTTTTGTCGCAATTTCATTTTACGTGCTGTCGCTACTTTTTGGGTCATGTCACCTGTCAGAATTTACCCTGGCAGGGCCTCAACAATACTAAATTGTAGACTTAAATGAAAGGGTTTTCAAAGTGCTTCCGACTTTTAACAATATGTTTCTGGAACATTTTAACATTTAATTTCCAAATAAAAAGGCCTTGGGATACTCAGGTATATATTAGTAGAGGAAAGGTATGAAGGGCTTTTGGGGATTTCAAAATAGTGATTTGGAGACTAAAAGGGTTTGGAAATCATCTGGCTGATTTGTTGTGGTAGAGAGATTTTGGTAGGGATTTTTTTTTTAGGGATAAGATTCCTCAGTGCCCCCAAACGGGGTAAAAAGGTCTTGATGTTATAGATTATTTTTGCCAAGGACAGTTAATAGCAATCCAAAAATGGAAAGGTGTGTCCCAGTTCAAGTCACAGAAAACAGTTGTCATGGGACTTCTTTTTTAAAATTGAGAGGAATTTTGCTATAAAGGCATTGTGTTCTGCACTAAATGTCAGGTTCTGCCATAAAATGTACAAATTTTGTTGCAAATGCATTAGATGCAAGGCAAAAACTTGATCTTGTCTTAAATCTAGTGGTAAGGTAATAGGATTGTTGTTGTTTTGAGTCCAGGTTGTCATGTTGTTGTTGTTTACTTATGCCTATGATACACAGTTCAACAGTTGTTGATCAACAGATGTTGTAACAGCTATTCAACAAATATTGAACAGTGTGTAACATAATAAAGAATGCAAAAGTTACACAAATGTTGGAGGTATGTCCAGAAATGCACGCTAATGAGATTCATGCTCTTATGATAGACATCATGAAGTGTCCCCTAGACCTAATTCTTTCCTAAACACAAGCAATTCTGTCAAACATGAAGTCATATGGAAATTACAAATAATTGTGTGTAATATGAAGTGCCCAAGGTCCGAGGTACATGCATTTCTGGACATAAGTGAAATGTTGAACAATGCCGTACCGTGCATTATTTGCTTTAGGCAAACTTTGCTCCATTTGTGGAAGTCAAATACTCCCACACTTGGACCAGCTTGCTCTCAAGAAGTGTAAGCGTACAGTGTTTTAATTACGTTTCTTTTCGTATTTTAGGTTTATTTGCAAGATTGTGGAACTTTTTTACAGGCTCAGCAGGTTAGTCTTGCTTCTTAATCATATCAGGGGGATAGTAGTAGCCGCAATACAAAAAACTACCAGGGGGATAGTAGTACATGTAGCTGCAGTACAAAAAAAAAACCGGGGGGGGGGGGGAATAGTAGTAGCCCCAATACAAAAAATACCGGGGAGATAGTAGTACATGTAGCTGCAATACAAAAAAAACCGGGGGGGGGGAATAGTAGTAGCCCCAATACAAAAAATACCAGGGGGATAGTAGTACATGTAGCTGCAATACCAAAAAAAACCGGGGAGGGATAGTAGTAGCCGCAATACAAAAATACCAGGGGGATAGTAGTACATCTAGCTGCAATACAAAAAAAACCGGGGGCCGGGGGAGGGGGTAGTAGTAGCCGCAATACAAAAAATACCATTTTCATTTCATTCATTTATTATTTTCTCCAAACCTTTGCAGTTGATAATACTTCAATTAAGTCACATGATACATGTATAAAGGAAGGAGAGGAGAGGGGCACATCTAGATAAACTAATATTGTGCCCCTTTAGCTAAATCAGTATAACAAAAAACTTGTAATTTTTTAGTAAAAAAATAAAGGAAAACTTATAAAAAAGCTCGGTAAAATGTCAAAAGAGATGATGTTTCATTAGTATTGAGCAAGGTACCAGCGTAAAAGCGCTTTTCTAAACATCTTTTTAGATGGTTTGTCTCTGATTAATTGTGGAATACTATTCCAAAAAATCTTCCAATAACGCTCGGGCAGAATCTCCTGAGATTAGTTCGAAATGAGGGTACATGTATCAACTACTTGATTAGATGATGCACAGCAGGTATGTAGTTATGTAGCTCAGATACTAGTGAAACAGGTATATTAGGAAACTTTTCATTGTGGAAATAATCATAAAAAAGCATACATGTGTTCAGTTTAACAATATCAGGGGGATAGTAGTAGCTGCAGTACAAAAAATATCAGGGGGATAATAGTAGCCGCAATACAAAAAATAACAGGGGGATAGTAGTAGCCGCAATGCAAAAAATACCAGGGGGATAGTAGTAGCTGCAATACAAAAAAAATCAGGGGGATAGTAGTAGCTGCAATACAAAAAATACCAGGGGGATAGTAGTAGCTGCAATACAAAAAATACCAGGGGGATAGTAGTAGCTGCAATACAAAAAATACCAGGGGGATAGTAGTAGCCGCAATACAAAAAATACCAGGGGGATAGTAGTAGCCGCAATACAAAAAATACCAGGGGGATAGTAGTAGCCGCAATACAAAAAATACCAGGGGGATAGTAGTAGCTGCAATACAAAAAATATCAGGGGGATAGTAGTAGCCGCAATACAAAAAATACCAGGGGGATAGTAGTAGCCGCAATGCAAAAAATACCAGGGGGATAGTAGTAGCCGCAATACAAAAAATATCAGGGGGATAGTAGTAGCCGCAATACAAAAAATTCCAGGAGGATAGTAGCTGCCGCAATGCAAAAAGTACCAGGGGGATAGAAGCCGCCGCAATACAAAAAATACGAGGGGGAAAATAGCCACTGCAATGAAAAAAATCAGGGGAATAGTAGTAGCTGCAATACAAAAAATACCAGGGGGATAGTAGTAGCCGCAATGCAAAAAATACCAGGGGGATAGTAGTAGCCGCAATACAAAAAATATCAGGGGGATAGTAGTAGCCGCAATACAAAAAATACCAGGGGGATAGTAGTAGCCGCAATGCAAAAAATACCAGGGGGATAGTAGTAGCCGCAATACAAAAAATATCAGGGGGATAGTAGTAGCTGCAATACAAAAAATATCAGGGGGATAGTAGTAGCCGCAATACAAAAAATACCAGGGGGATAGACTGTAGCTGCAGGACAAAAAATACCAGGGGGATAGTAGTAGCTGCAATACAAAAAATACCAGGGGGATAGTAGTAGCCGCAATACAAAAAATACCAGGGGGATAGAAGCCGCCGCAATACAAAAAACACCAGGGGTATAGAAGCTGCCACAATACAAAATATACCAGGGGGATAGCAACCACCGCAATACAAAATATACCAGGGGGATAGTAACTCTGAGGAACTCTGCAGTAATAAATAGGAGGAGTGGTTTGTTAAGCCAGAATTGGGGGAAGGGAAGGTTGAGGCATGATGTAAGACACCTCCTTTATATGACACGTCCGTGAAATAAAAACCCTTTTGGCCAATGTGTACTATACTGTACTATACTGTTGTGTTCAAGTTTGAGTTTATTTATATTAAAATAATTCCTTGGCTTTTTGTGAATCTGTTGTTGACACAACTGTTGTATCGAAAATGGATCCATTTGTTGTGTGAAAATGTGCTTTATCAACTGAGTTGGTAGGGTAAATCGGTCATGGTGAAGATATACCAAATTCAATTAAGGTTGCTTTGGCAATTGGTCATTGGTAATTGGGCATTGGCATTTGGGCATACGGAACACAATGCAATGCTTTGCTTGAGTGACCGCCAAACAATAGCTTCCCAATGCCCAATTACCAATGACCAAAGCAACCTTTATTGAATTAGGTATATTCAAAAGCTGACGGTTCCAAGTGTTAGCTCTTTGTTACACAATAAACAGTGTATGATAAAAAGCTAACACTCCAACCGTCAGCTTTGTACTCTCTTTACAGTGACAAATTTAGTTGATCAACCCAAATTTTTTCACGTTTTACTCCCCGAGTAGCGATGCAGTACCGCAGTTTCTTTAGAAACTTACCTCTTTATTCATTAGTTGTGTGTATTGATTTTAAAGTACTGTGTGACTACGATAAAGTTATAAAAAATAGAATAGAAGATTTAAAACCAGATTCATATTATGCAGGACGAATCCAGGAAACTGAATATGTGATTTTTTATTTCCAGTTAAATTTTCTGGTAGTGTGAAGGTGGAATACGACTTTATCCAAGTAGATGCCGTGACGTCATGGGGTTGGACGAAAAGTGACGTACACATGCACGTGTTTCCTAAAAAGGAAGTGCTTGCAAGAAAACAGAAGCCTGGTGGCATTCCGTTGAATGTTGCACTGATTATGTTTGACTCCACATCGGCAGCTAACTTCAGAAGAAAAATGCCAAACAGTTTGGAATATCTGACAAATAATCTTAATTCATTGTTGATGCGAGGTGAGACTGATGTTTTTGATACATTGATCTTCATGACACACTCGAAGCACTATGACATCACATCTCAATTAAAATATCTCGCCTTCTTTAATAATAGGGAGCTTAAGATCCAGGACGCGACGGCTTTTAGAACGCGGTGACCGAGCTAAAGCCTGGAACGAGAACGCCGTTCTAGCTCGGGGAAAATAAACTTTTAAGTTTTGCGATGCGACGCGGTTGTTCAAGATTTTTGTTTTGACAAAAGAAAACGCAAAATATAAAATGAGCTCGTTCAAAGAAGTCCAAGAAATGTTGTTATTGTGCTTGGAAGAAGAAATCATTGATGATGAAGAATTTGCCATGTTGTACGAGGCATACACACCGCAGAATCCTCCATTTGCTCACTCGTCGTATGAGAAATTTTCTCTTATAAATGAAGACCCGTCTAAATGTAAAGCAAATTTTCGCGTGGAAAAGGGAGATATCTCTTTACTTGTTGAAACCTTAAGAGTTCCTCCTATCCAAAGCATTCTCTAATTCGGAGGGCTCGTCTGGCGTTATTCCCGCAGCTTTTTCTTCATCCCTCAGTTTTTTCTTGTACCTAATAACAAGAATTCCCACGTGGTCGCGAACCGACCGCTTATCAACGCTAAATTAAGGAACTGAACATTTATTCAAAGTCGGCAAATTTTTCCCACAGGCTTCTTCTCTGTGTGGACTTGGCAACTTCCCTACACAGGATTATGCCGTGGTCGTTTGTCCAAGACATCACCGAACTAAAAGAAAAAATAAAACAACATCATCTTTAAAACCGAGTTAAATTTGAGCTCAGACTGAGTTGAAAATAATTTTGTGCTTAATTCTACGAAACATCACTTCTGGCATGTTCTTAGCAAATTAACGCTTAATTTTGCTAAATACAAGGGTAAAAAACAGGGGGGAAAAAGAGGAAGCTTGGAGGCACAACTTACTTCGAAGATTTTGTCGAAGCCATTCTTCGCTAACCTAAGTCAACCTGTAAATAAAGTTTAAAAAAGTCAGAGCTTTCCCATTTTTGCGGCGTAAATTTCGCTAGAAAGTTTCAATATGAATCAAGGTTTCGATTTATGTTTAGAGTTGGCACTTAATACACCGTTTTCTTCAAAACAAGAACATTTAATACTCACGTTTTCTACACAACGCCAAATCCTTCTGACTCGAGTTCTCTACGCGACGGCGACGCTGCGAGCCAGCACTCCGAGGCAAGCGGACTGCTGCTTTTCTGTGAAAAATTACTTCCGGCCGCGTCTCAAAACCGTCGCGTCCTGGATCTTAAGCTCCCTAATAACTCTGTCGGCAGAACGGATTGTGGACTTGGTATATCTGTATGTTAACCTTTCTAACGGCTGGTTCCAACTAGCGATGTAAGAGGAATCGTAAGCGGAATCGGAATCGCAAGAAAATCTAGCGAAAATTAAAACGACGGAAGCAGAAGTGGAATCGTAAATAAAGGAAACCTTCTGATCTTTCCAATTCTGATTCCGTCGAGATTCCGATTGCGACTCCGTTCCGTGACTTACACTAGAACGTAACGTTTTTTACGCATTCGACTTCGACTCCGCTTCCGATTACGTCGCTAGTGGGAACCAGCCCTAAGTGGACACAAAAATATGGACACGCAAAGTGTGCAGGGGCAATAGCATAAAAAATACTCCACCTGGACAGGGTCAAGTAATTATTTTGTTAATAGTTTAATATCAATATTTTCAAACCAGCAGTAAGGGAAAGAAATAATGCGAGTCACTTTATTTATAAAGTTCATTCGCCCAAACACAGGTGCAATAATGTATATCTTTGAAAAATTTTCTCTCAAAAGAGCCAGATTTTTCTTTGGAGAAAATTTATTCCGCTGAAGTAACCTCTGATTTGAGCTAAAAAAAAAGAGTTTTTCACCATTTCATATGCCCCTGACAAATGATAACTTTATAGCACAGTACAGACCGTGTGCTTTATAAAATTATGTTTCTTTCTTGCGTCTAAATCTTAACGAAACGTAATCTTGCTAACTAAACTGTTCATTTCGATCATATCTTGTTGTTGATTAAGTCAGGATTTTCGGGTAATTGACCGTTTAACAGTAACTTTGTTAAATATTCAAAATATAGGACAAAGAAGAAAATAAATTACCTCCGTATTAACCGACTGATCCACCGGTTTTAGCTTGGTACGTGGTGTCGGTATGTACTTGGTGTATCCCTTATTATTTTGTATTTAAACACTTAGTTTTTATTTCAGTAGAAAAAGAAGATAAAAACAGCAGAATAGGGAATCGAACCCGGGCCGTATGATCTACTCCATGCACACTATCCACTGTACCACCGAGGACTAGCTGCCGGAAATTGTAATTTTTAAGGGATATAAGATAATATGCTGCTAGCCCAGACCATATATAAGAACTAACCCTTTCGATACACTGGAAATACTGGAATCAGTGCTTAACCCTAAATACTAAAATCAGTGCTTCAACCCTAGATACTGTAATCCGACCCTAAATTACACTGCAATATATCTAAATACATTACAATAAGGGATACATGAAGTACCATACATTATGATCAGGGATACACCAAGTACCTAGGGTGGTGTCATGCTTGTCACTGCTGACCATCGCCGCGTTTGTGTTCATTCAGCTACCGAAAATTCTTTGTTAACAAAAGTATCTATTTTTTGGAGATGCGAAAAATAATGGAGGTTATGAAGCGAAAAGTTATGTAAGACGGCTGAGTATTTTACGAGTCAGTTTTGTTTTTATTTTTCGATCCTTTAAATGTCCAGCCATATTACACAACTTTTTGCTGAATAAATTGTTTACTATACGACAGTCATCTTAATCTCGTAAATCTAAGTTTTTTAAAGTGTTTCCCCGAGCGCGCGGTCAGAAGAGTGTAATAACGTGTCATATTTGCACTCGTTTTGATGCATATTTGCACTCTAAAATGCTATGTCGAATAACAAAATATTTCACAAAAATGCTCGTTGAACGAAAAAAACTAACTCGAAAACTAGATCACCGCATTCAACTACCAAATCGTTGCTTGGACTTATAAATAAATAAATAGATAAATAAATATCCTTTATTTACCCCCGGCAGTGTTTATAGCTCAAGTGCTAGTGGGACCGAGCATACAAATTGAACATAACATTTTTAAAAATTCCAACTGGCAGGAGGCAGACCAGATGGCTATTTTAGAAGCGAGGCCGAGGAGTTGAACTCGGGTCTACCGCGAAACAACTCCATCTAGTGGTCAGGGGGACTTGAACCCGGGACCTCCGGATTTCAAGTCCGGCGCCCAAACCACTCGACCACGCTGCCTCCACTGCCTCCTGGATTGGATTGTTTTCCTCATTGCTACAACACCGGGTGTTTTTTTATGGCTAGTTCTGATCATGTTTGACTGTATTGTTATGAAATCATAGGGAATGTAATGTTATGCCCTTTTTCTACTATTTAAAGGTGAAACGATTGTGGGAGATGGCACCACAGCCCAGCTGGCCGCTCTTCTGACCGGAATTGCAGAAAAAGAACAACCAGAAGCGAGAAGAGATATGGGGACTGCAGCCAGCCCTGTTGACAACTGGCGATGGATATTCAAGGACTTCAAACAAAAGGGATATGTGACCATGTTCTCGGAGGATTCGCCCGGCGACGCATCGTTCAATTATCGCTTGAAAGGCTTCAAGGATCCACCGACAGATCATTTTTCACGACCATTTTGGTTGGCAGCGAAGGATTTGGGATGGAAACGTTATTGCATCAACAGTAGAGCTTCTCACAAAGTTTCGTTTGAATATATGTTAAGCTATTTTCGCGCGTATAATAACATACCGAAATTTTCCTTCATCTCTCATGCCGCCATATCTCATCAAGATCCAAATACTATTGGTTATGCAGATGACGATTTTAAAATCTTTCTACAGCACATGAAGGAAGAATCGTTCCTTGACAACACGTTTCTAGTCGTTTTCGGAGACCACGGGTTGCGCTTTAACAAAATGAGACGAACAATTCAAGGAAAGCTAGAGGAGCGGCTTCCATTTCTGTCAATCACGACACCCAAATGGTTTTCTAAGAAGTACCCAGACCTCTATAAAAATCTCGTTCACAATTCACGCGTTCTAACCACGCCATTTGATCTATATGCTACCATACGTCATATTATTTCGTATCCCGAGTATCCAAGCGGGATTATAACCGGTCAAAGCTTGTTCAACCGGATTGACGCAGGAAATCGCACATGTGCCGTGGCAGGTGTAGAGGATCATTGGTGTCCTTGTCTTAATTTGGAGGAAATTTCAGTTAATGATCCCGTGGTTGACCAGTTAGCGGAGTTCATAGTGGGTCATATGAATCATTTGCTTTCACAGAACCCTAAAGTAACGAAACTATGTCAAAAACTGGTTTTGAAGGAAGTGAAAAGCGCTTTTCGTGATATGCCAAGTGAAACAATGCAGTTTTTAAAGAACACTAAACGAGACGAAATATGCGACTCCTGCGGCCTTGAGTATGGAAGCAAATCAGAAAACACGCTTATTAGAGACACTCTTTATCAGTTACAACTCGTCACATCTCCCAATGAGGGATTTTACGAGGCATCTGTTAAATTAACGAAAGGTGTTCCTTCACTTGTAGGTGAGATCAGTCGTCTCGATGCTTATAAAGATCAGGTCTACTGCATTCAAGAATTGTACCCTTTAGTGCGGAAATATTGTTATTGTTATTAGGATTATTTGTATTGCTGATCATAGTATTTATGAATGCCGTAACGATTCGGTTTAGCGCCCAGTTAACCCGGAGCAAGCTCTCGGGCTCTGGACTCTCCTCAAATAAATGTACAAGCAAATCATTTTTTAAGTTAATAAAATTGACTTACTAAACTAAACTGACTCCAGATGAAGATACGAACAATCTAGTAGTTTCTTGGTGTTGCGGATGGTGTGATCACCAAATGACGTAAAACAAAAGATTCAAAAGACACTGAACAATACCCACACCACAACACAAAAGCTAACTAACAATGACTTCCGCAACACCAAGAAACACCCAACAATCTCCGCAGAGAATAACACTTGGTGATTAATAGGTCGTATTCTGTGCAACCGTCAATTTCACTCCACGAGTATCAATACGACATTTAATCACGGTACATAGGCGGCGGAGCAGTGGGCGGGGGCAGGTTGGGCTGTAGCCCCCTCTGCAAACTGCAAGCTGGTGGGTTTTTTTTGGATTTTTTTTTTGCTTGGCTTTTGTACGATGAGCCCCCCCCCCCCCCCCCCCCCCCCCCCCCCACTACGTTTCAAAACGCTCCGACGCCTATGCGGTACGTTTCCTGCGGTCGGCGATCATGTTACCTAGGGGGTTGTCGTACAGCCTCGTGTTACAAACTTCACAGGCTTCGTTTTTCGGTGATGCAAAAGCAAAGGCAATCAAAGGCTACTACGAGCAAACCCATGAATACGAAACAACCTTCGGACCCTCCCCTCTCCTATGCGTTTTGCTGCACCGACAACCCCCCCCCCCCCCCAATACCCACCCTCTGCGATCAACTCCCCACCCTCCCGTCCCTCCAACGCCGTCCCCATGGGTAAGACAGCTGGCCGTTACCTATCGCATTTGGAACGGGCACAAGATATGCGCAAGCCTTGCGTTATAGTCACGGAATTCACGAGAAAAGTTAACAGCCGATAGATCAGGGAAAAGATGGAAGGAAGAAAGGAGGGAAGGAGTGAAAATTTGCAAATTTGTTCCCGTCTGTTATAATTCGTTCAACGCTTCTCGTATTCACGAGTTAAAAAATGGGTTTGTGGCTACGAGCTTCTCCCTGCTAACAATGGCCAGCGTTTATCTTGTTGCTTTCAGCCAGTGAAAAAAGAAGGCCACCTACAGACCGCGAAATGCAAACAAAAGCCTGAAGAAATATAAAAACCTCTTCAAGCAGGATGAACCACGCATTTCCGTATGGTTTATCGGCTCAATATATTATTAACTATGAACCGTGAACTTCAAAAGATCACTTTTAGGTGATTCCACGGTTTTGCATTGCGCATCACTTGCTGCGCATAATTTCTTGCGTCGTCAGCGCGTGCACGAGCATTCTCGTCCTCAGAGCCTTCGTTTCATTTGGTCGGAGGAAAAATCGAAGGCTCTGGGATCCAAACCTTCCGGATGTCGTAAAATCCACGACATCCGTTAGCGCAGATACCACGCAGCTCTTTACAACCTCTAATTTCATTGGACCTGTATATCATGTAGCTCTATTGTTTTTGGTCTAGGGTCTATTGTTAGCCATTGTTGTGTTGTTTGTTCTATTGTTTTCTCAGCAAATCAGAGAAGACCTTGTAAGAGCTGCGTACTGCCCCCGTTAGCGCATGACCCATGCATTAATATACGTACTATAGGGAAGATATCAATGTCGTCACCAATTGTTATTAATGTGCCAACCAGAGCCTTATTGGCTGCCGAAACAAAGGGTTCTTTTGTTTCAGTGGTTGGCACATTTGAATAACAAATAAGAATGTTTGTAGACAGATATCATCCCTATTGCGCTTGCTTAGTACCAGAAACCGGAAATTAAACTGGGAAACTTCTGTGAGACCCATTCTCGTGTCCAGAGCCCTCGTTTAATTTCGTTTGGTTGAGCTCTGGGTGTGTGTGGAATGGCGTTCGAAAAGACTGTACAAGACTTAACAGTTACAGACTGTACAAGACTTAACAGTTCTCAGCAAATCAGAGAAGACCTTGTAAGAGCTGCGTACTGCCCCCGTTAGCGCATGACCCATGCATTAATATACGTACTATAGGGAAGATATCAATGTCGTCACCAATTGTTATTAATGTGCCAACCAGAGCCTTATTGGCTGCCGAAACAAAGGGTTCTTTTGTTTCAGTGGTTGGCACATTTGAATAACAAATAAGAATGTTTGTAGACAGATATCATCCCTATTGCGCTTGCTTAGTACCAGAAACCGGAAATTAAACTGGGAAACTTCTGTGAGACCCATTCTCGTGTCCAGAGCCCTCGTTTAATTTCGTTTGGTTGAGCTCTGGGTGTGTGTGGAATGGCGTTCGAAAAGACTGTACAAGACTTAACAGTTACAGGAAAACATGGCGTTGAAAAAGAAAGAAGAAAAGCTTTGTCTTTGTATTCTGCCTACTGGTTTTAGAAACGCCTGGATAAGTCAACCGATTTCTTTCGTTTCGGAGCTGTGTGTTTATCGTTTCGCCACTGAACGCTATAATATCCGACCAAATCAGTCGATGGGATTATAACTTGCTTATGAGAGTGCTGATAGCTAGCGTTGCTGTGTTGCTGTTATTTAAAATGGGTCACCTTGTGGTAATAGGGAGCTTTAGCCACCACGACGGCGACGCCAAAGAAAACATCATTAATAAAAAGAATTCGTTTGCGCTTATTTAAACTACTATGAAATTGTTCCAAATTGTTTAATTTGCCTAATGTGACTAAATTGTCCAGGAGCTAAATTGGTAGGGACGACTTTCAAATTCATTCCCCACGAACCTATAGATGGTTTTCACTCACGTGACCTTCAGTCCTGTGGGACTCAAATGACAAAGGCCATGGCGGCCATGTTGGTTATTAAAATTCTTTTGTAGTTGTACACCAATATGGCCGCCCTGACGTAACGTGAAAACCATCTATAATTTGATCATTTGACGTTGTTGTTTTGCAGGGAACGGCAAAGAAATGTATCAGATGTGAAACGCATGTACAGAGGTATTGTTTTCGCCCTGATCTGACCTATTGTTTTAAGCCGCTCTCGCTGCCGTTGCCGTCGTGGTCGCTAAAGCTTCTCTAATATTTATTTTCGCCTTTGTGCTTTCTTCAGGATTTCTACCTCTCTTTACTCGACCCTGCAGCAAGCAACATACTTCTTTAATATTCGTCGCCGCTTATAACTTTGTCTTCCAAGACACATACTACACATACTATTATTTTCGGAAACGAATCGCTCATATTTTTAATTTAGCGACAATCAGATTCCGTTATACTTTGAAATTTAGCAGCCGTATCTTTACCTGCTAAACCAAACAACAAAACTGGGTGACATTGGCTGTTGATTGTTTTGAAATTAAAACGTTGGTTTTGTTGGTGTGGTCATAGTCGACATTTAAAATTCGACCGGAAGTAAAACCTTATGCGTAGAAGGGTAAAATGTTTTACCTTGGTGCACATTCATTTTTAAACGACCAATCAAAAAATTCAAATTTTTGTCTGTTACCAGAGCTGCACGAGACGCAATTAAAAAAACAGTGGAGCTCTGTGGAGAATGGTGCACGAGTGCACGCACATTTTCAGTAGAACATAGAGGTTTCCTTGGAGACTAAGGGCCGGGTCGCACTAAAGAAATTTTGATCAAATTTTTTTTGTTTAAGATAAAAATCTGTCATCACATCAAGTTTCCTAATGCGACCGGTGTTTCGCAAATTTGAAAATTTGGAAATTCCGGCTAAACTTCAAAGACGCCGTAGTGAATGGCCCACTGGGCCTGGTCGCACTACAGTCAAAAACAAAAATAAGCGCGTTCAAAAATGTCCATAAATTTGAACCCGCAAATGGAGTGCCAAAAATTTGAAAACATTTTAGGGTCGCAAAATATTCAAAAAACATTCATTTGCATAACATCCCGCGTATTGTGCGTTTGACTGTGTAGTAAACATGAGCCCGCATCGGGCCTTTTGCTTCGATTTTGCCGTTTTGCTTCTACAAAATATCAACATTCCACAGCAGACTAGTAACTGTTTGCCTTTTTCATCCTGTGTCATAATGGGTAAATGAAAAGAGGGAAATCCTGAATATCGTTTTGCTGAGAAGAAAACGGCATTTCCGGGCTCATCCTCGCTCGGTGTATAAAGAACCTGTGAAACTCATGAGTGACGTAAAACAAAGAAAACAAAAGGCATAAAACAATAGAGTCAACTGGGAATTCCAATACTACAAAGGTAAAAAACAAAGGAAAAAGTCATAGGTTCTTACACAGAGGCACCCTGGATCCAGAGGTCCGTCCTCTGAATATCATGAGCGAAATTAACCGCAAAAACGGTTCGAAGAAGCTCGGGAGACGGACCTCTGGCACCCAGGGTAACACAGAGGTAAAGCCCATTTCAGAAGAACTCGCGTTGGGCATTACACGTGGACTATTCCTTGCCCAGCCGAATCGTAGTTTTCTATTCACTATAACGACCCGACAATTCCACAGGAGTTGACATCCGACAGCAATTAAGGGTTAACAAGAACACTTTTGAAACAATACTCAATATTCTGGGCGCAAGATTGGAGAGACGAAACTCACGATTCAGCAATTGTTTACAACCAGAGAAAGTTCATGCCTTGGGACTACCGTTTAGCCCACGGAAATTCATATTCAAGTGATTGCGCCGGTATTAAATGTGGGAAAATCGACTGTTATCGAGGCGGTGTAAGACGTTGTCAATCGGCCACTATGTATTTGGCGACGAATATATAAAATTTCCAGAGACTCTTGCGGAGGTAAATTCATCGATTGCAACGTTTGCAGACCTTACCAATCTACCGAACGTTGTGTTTGTTGTGGGTGCTATTGACGGCTCGCACGTCAGAATAAAAATACGTAACGATAGTGCACCGGATTATTTTAGTCGGTACTGAACAACACGACTTTATAATCCAGGCTATTGTTGATGGCAAAAAGATTTTTATCGATTTTGCATGTGGATTTCCTGGAAGCATGCACGATGCTCGTGTATTGAGGCGCAGTACTATCTTTCGAAGAGCAGAACGGGGGGACATTCTAACGCAGCCAACCAGTGTGAATGTGAATGGCCATAAAATAGGTCCCTACCTTTTAGCTGATAGTGCCTATCCCCTTTCCCCTTGACTAATGAAACCATATCCAGAAGGCGCAGGGAACCCAAGAGAAGTAGCATTTAACAGGGAACTTTCCTCTGGAAGGGTCAAGGTTGAATGTGCTTTTGGTGTTCTAAAAAATATATGGAGAATACTTGTGAAACGATTCGACAGTGCAATATCATTTGCTGTACGTAATGCTGTAGCCTGTGCAGTTTTACACAACATTTGCATCACAAGCGGCGATGAATGAGGGTGGTAAAGGGTTTTTTCGTGATCCGTGAAAGGCCTTTTTTTCCCCCGTGAATTGTGAAATGGCTATTTTTTTTTCTCGTGAAACGTGATTTGGTTACATACCCGTAAACCGTGAATCGAGGCTACTCTACAAGGTTAGGTAATTTTACACAACATCAGCAAAACAAAGAACTCAGCTTTCTTTTTACATCAGGAAGAACGAGGAGTGGACGGTCGGTGAAGACAACAAACAAAGCTGTACTTTGGATGTAATTTAATTAGCAAAAAGTAAGGAATGGTTTTTTTTTCGTGAAATGGACATTTTATTCTCCGTGAAACGTGAAATGACAATTTTATTTTTCGTGAAACGTGATCTAGACACCTCCCCCCCTTTACAACCCTCATGAATGGGAGGACGAAGAAGGCGAAGATGATTGTGGCCCTGGAGATCAAGCTCCAAACGTGATCCGTGATGGGGATGACATGAGGGAAATCCTTAAAGATTTTCTTTAAACCTGTTTCTTCATTTATTGTAATTAAAACTCACTCCGATTTCTTTACAAATGAGATTGTAAAATGAAATATACTTTCAATCCAAAAACTGAAACTCTCAAACATGAACATATAAACGTCCAGACACGCCGAAATAAATCAACGTAATCATAACATTGTATATTGTAGTATAGTCACGGATTGAGCCAAAGATGACTTGGATTAAACCCAGGATTTAACTATAAATAGGACTAAATAACAAGCACGCCATGCTCCGCGGTTACACAGTACGCATGCTCCGCTATATATACATTACAACTATGGGGGGTAGGGAGGGTAGAACTAAGATACACGAATACTACATATATGAATGCATAATTTTCAAATAAATAATTGCAACGCGATATATATTGTCTCTGTGCTGATGTGAATTGACGGTATCAGTCATTTGTTGTCATTACTTTTTTGTAGAAAATTTGCCAGGGACCCTACTAGTGCATTATGTTGCTTGCTTGTTGTTCTTGCACCCTTGTAAAATTTTCCACGAACGTGTTCATGTCCTTTCGCTGATTTTCCATACCTAACAAGGACAATTTTATAACCTGGAACTCTTCATCCCCTTCTTCAGGTTTATCCCTTTTGAGTTTCTTTTAGCTCTTCGTTCTAGCTTCGGGGCTTGACGTCTTGTTGCGATAATTCGGTGTTCTCTGAATCTCGGAAGTTGCTGTACTCGCCCCGACCTGCTACGTATCGTAATGTAACTACATCCCGGCAGCCAAAGCTTCCGCGCGTCTTTGCTCTCCAATCGTTCATGTCGATCAGCCCAAAGGCTTACCAGCGCTTTCTGTTCCTCGTCGGACCATTTGTCGTATTGCTTATTTTTACCTTGTCCCGTCGTTTCCACTTCGCTTGACCTACTCGGGCTATCGCGTAAATGCAAATTTCCCGCCGGTTGAATATTGAATACAGGTCAAATCGATTAGCTTCTTTTGTTTTCCTCGATTTTGAAATGTATCTGTAATGTAGTAGGACCAAAGGACCAGGCAATTAGATAGTTTTAAGGTTACTGTGAACCTTCGAGGATGCCTTCCGGAAAATCCTTCGTACGCGCGCTATTTTTCACGAAACCCCAGAAAACTATATATCACTGTAAAGCTAATAAATTATAGATTTCGAAAATAACAATTATTTTTCTTTTTTCCTTTATTTAAGCGTGCGCGAGCCTTAAACGCAAAACCGACGTTGTTTGCTTCCTAAATTAACAGCCTCCGTGTTTCAAGAGTTAATGGCCTCACAAAGTGTGTGACGTTTTCCGATGTTTTCATTGGTTCCCTAGAAAAATCAACTTTAATGTTGGACAATAGAAAATTTTTCTATGAGCGTCACACTTTGGGGCACCACGAGAAAAGTATTTGGAATTTCGTAAAAGCACTACTAATTAATACTAATTAATTAATTAATACTAATTAATACTAATTAATATCCAACAAACTAAAGCCTGGTTCACACGTGCGACGCAAATGCAAATGCAAATGCAAGCGCAAACGCAAGCGACGTTCACACTTGGAACGCAAACGCAAGGAATGTAAGATACCCAGGCTTGGAACAAGTGCTTTTCACCTTGCGTTTGCGCTTGCATTTGCGTTGAGCCCGGTTCACACGTGTGAAACGCAAACGCAAGTGCAAATGCAAATGCAAGGAAATGAAAATTTTTCCATTCCTTGCGTTTGCATTTGCGCTTGCGTTTGCATTTTGCGTTGCCCCGGTTCACACGTATTTTTCCTTGCATTTGCATTTGCATTTGCGTCGCACGTGTGAACCAGGCCTTTCCGGCCAAGTTTCGTGAAAATAAACCTGTATAATGTTTGCTATTCCCAAAGGCAGTCTATTGTTTTTTCTATTGTTCTCTTTTATAATAGCGCGTATCACATAATTAAAATCGGGACGGGACAAGTTTTTGTCGGGAAACTCGTTCAAAATAATCCGTCTACTTATCCGTCTGAGTTGACGAGTTTTTATAAACGAGTTTCCCGACTAGATGAGATACCCGTCGAAATCCTTCACGAATTCGCACTTAGACGAGTTTCCAGGTCGACTTTCTTCGCAAACACTTGTCTGGCTGGGTAACCACGCATATCTCGCCCCAGTACCTTGTGTAAAAAGTCGGTCTCTAACCCGTCCTCAAATCCGTCGTTATGTGAATTTAGGTTGCTATGATCAGACGAGTTTTACGTCACGAATGAAAAAGTCATCAGACGGGTTATCCGTCTGGACGGGTTTCCCGTCCTCTAGTGTGAATACCGCTATTATCTCGAGTTCTTTTAATGATTTTGCAAAACTTCGTTCAATATTTTCTAGTTTAATGTTATGTCTTAACTGAATATAAAAAAAAATTATGTAAAAAGGGACCAAAACGTTTCACAGAAACCTGAATATCTGAAGGACTGTAGAAGGAAAATGCATTCTGACATTCGTAATTCGAGCTGGTCTGGAACTCCATTTTTGCTTGCATACTGTAGTTATTTTCAGTGAAGTTTCTAAGGGATCGACATTCAACTTCATTCATGGAAGACAAAAGGGGAATAAAAATCGGATTGTTATACAGTCGAAGCTCTCTTAACGGACACTCTCTTAAGCGGACAGCTCTACTTACGGCCGCCTTGTTTGAAACCCCGTTTTAACTCCCATACAAACTCTGTATTTTTACATTCTCGTAAGCGGACATTCCCGTAAGTGGCCGCGGACACTTTCAGAGATTACGACTTAGACTTTTTCTTTGTTTTTAAGCTCCGGTAAGCGGACACCCCAAAGAAAATCCTATTAACAACCTCTGTATCTTGTTTTTATCAATCAACTTCACATCGCCGTTCGTCACAATCATTTACAGTAATTACAGTGTGTACCATATTTCAGTGTTTGTTTTGTCGTCATCCACGTCCGGTTACATTTCGAAACACCACTTACATGCATATGCCCTGGAATTACAACGTTGTCAGCACAACACTAACACACTAACCAGACTAATATAAACTGAAGCCTCACTGAAAGACACACAGGTCGTAAACATTTTAAACTGTATCACTACTTTTTGTTGAGGCTGTTAACGTTGAATATGTCGATGTTGGTTGCAATTATAATTTGTTGTTTTTAAAAATCACTAAGGGAAAGTCCTAGTACTGCAGTATACACTGTAATACTGTTCAGTTATCGTTATTATATCGTAGGGTTGTACAGTATAGGGCGCAATAAAACAAAAATGTCATTTAATACGGCGGTATTTTTTTGTATTTCCAATACAGTACTGTATTTATTGTTAGCTGGGCAAGCTCCCGTAAGCGGCCATCTATCCCCTACACCTCTAGTGGCCGCTTACGAGAACCATTCTCGTAAGCGGCCAGCTCCAGTTACGGACACTTTTTTTGCGTTCCGAGGGTGTCCGCTTACGAGAGCTTCCACTGTATATGCCTGTGATCTCGATGATAAGGAATTTTATTACCCTTTACGATTATTACCAGTCCGCTACCACTAGGAGTTCCGGCGATCCATTTTGTATCGACTATTTCACAAAATATAAATATAATTATGTATTCCCGACTACTCGAAACTGCGAGTCAACTTCGCTGTAGCACAGGAATTTGGTTTTATCGACTGAGTCGGTAAGGTAAATTAGCCACCGTAAAAAGATTCGAGAAAGCTGACGTTTCGAGCGCTAGCCCCCCTTCGTCGGAGCGAATCAAGAGATTGTGGGTAGTGTGTGGTTTAATATAGTAGGTGGAGCTACGCTATTGGTGGAAATTTGGTGACGTGAAAAACAAATGTAAACAAGAGGCTCCAAGCAGCCTTTACTCATGCGCATGCGTAAGAAAATTTTATGATATATTTTAAACATGATAAGAAGACGTCCGACCTGGAGATATTAAAAAGTTACTCCTTTCATTCAGTCATCGTTCCTGCAAACCACGTTGTTTACTATTAAAAGTTTTGGAAATGAAGGCTGTACCACAATGAAGCCAGTGATTCTTCTAAGTCTTATATATACCAAACGTGAACATAGTAAAGTATGCAGGGTTGTAGGAGATGCTGTCGTGACACGTAAGTAACGCTCTTTTACCGGAAGTGACAGTAGCCGGAAGTCACTAAACAGGAAGTGTAAATGGCGAAGACATGAACCGGAAGTGCACAATTTAAAATATGCGTGCATAAATTTGCATGCAAAATCGTGACACAAAAAATAATAACAATAATAATAAAAATAATAACAAGAAAAACGGAGCCGAAACCTTACCTCATGCCGCTTCGCGCGCATGAGTAATTAGCTGAATGAAAAACGTTCGTTGATTCCGTGGGGTTTGAGAGTGCCGATTTGAAAGATAAGTATAGTAGCAGATTACTGTAGCGGCCTGTCCAGCCAGACGGAATGGCTCCACGGATAGGTAGGTAGGTAAACCTTATTTATGCACGGTGTCAATTCATAATACATGCTCTTCCATCGAGCCGTGTTTTTAAACAACAATATATTAATTCTAATCAACAGTGATTTAGATAAACATATACAAGCAAAAACTAACGATAAAAGAGTCCGACGTTTCGGCGACATCTTGGCGCCATTGTCAAGGGAAACTAAATTAAATATGCGATCACAAGAGTAACTAAGAGACACGAAGGCAGGATTCCGAATTAATGACTCTGGACTCTAAGGGCGCGATCCATTCGACCAAAATTTCCGGAAATTCCGGTACAAAATCGAATGGAACAGAAATTTTCGAAAAATTCATTTCGGAAATTTTGGTCAACCTCTCGAGGTTGTCCTGTTTTCCGGAAATGTCGAATTTCCGGAAATTTTCTGTTCCATTTGGGACCCCCATTTGGCATTTCTACCCGGTGCGACGATTCAGCCGTGGTTGTTGCCTCGTGAAAAGCTACAACATGGTGACGCAAGGAGATTTTTATTATTGTTGCATCTGTTTCTTCACGTTTTCTTCACGTTTTCTTTTTTTCTTCACGTTTTCTTTTTTCGATATGTTTTTCGATGATTCAGGAAATATCGAACCTGCCGCTCAGGTACGTTGAAAACAAAGCTGAATGAACTTGAGCAATACGCTTGTACAATGCTCGAACTTCTTTGTATACGAATTCCCGCCAGTTGTGAATATTCCTTGTTTGTGGAACTGAGTTCGTGTTCTTACTATGAAAATAAACTTACTGTTTTTATAGGTACTATGGAAGAATTACAGCAAGTCTCAACAACATCACCTGCTAAAGAAACGAGATCGGTTCATTCAAGTGGAAAATACCGTTCCATTCGACATATTAAAATTTCGGAAATTCAATCCGGATTTTTTGGTCGAATGGATCGCGCCCTTAGTTACTCTTGTGATCGCATATTTAATTTCGTTTCCCTTGACAATGGCGCCAAGATGTCGCCGAAACTTCGGACTCTTTTATCGTATAGTTTTTGCTTGTATAAATATATTAATTACTTAACTAATTTAAATTATATGATTAATGTGAATATATGAAAATCATATATTTGAGTGATATTTGAGTGATATTTGTGATCATCGCAGTGTGCTTTTAACTTAAGTAGTTGAAAAAGCAACCTGAATAAAATTCAGGCTTGAACGGGATTCGAACCCATGTATCGCAAGGTCTGCTTAAGTTGAAAGCACACTGCGATGATCACCAATTTCACTCATTTAAATTATCTCAATAAATTTATTATCTATAAAAGATTGTATTAAAATGGGGATACACGAAGTACTTACCAATCTCGAGATACGTGGCGCAAGCCACGCAAGTGTGAATACAAAATTATGCCGTGCTGCGAAACAGGAAAAGTAAAACACATCATGAAATGGCTTAGAGCTCTGTGTAAAATTCGGTCGCGCACTCTTCACATTGTGCTTGTCCTTGTGTGTGCGATTGGAATTATCTCATTGTGTCTGTGGCTATCACCTTCGGCTCCGTTCAAACGAACACTTCGCGTTAAATACGTCAAAAATTTGGGCAACAGTAGCGACGTCGCTTGCAGGCTTCCAAATCTTGATCCTTTTCACGAGAGCGTACTGAAGTTTGTTGAAGATCTTGGTAAACTACGCTGTAAAGGAAAGAGTTTTTCAAGCTTTGAAAACAACGTGCTTCGCGTGGAAGGCGAAGACATCGTTTCAGCGCAGTACAGGAAGATTGGCAGACCGCCCGGCGATGATTTTCATGTTTTACATTCGGAGCCAATTTCTGTCCCAAACATGGCCGACACAAGTGCTGATAAAGTGGTAAAAAATGGTAAATATTCTACAGGTATGTAGTGAATAGTATAGTAAATGGCGGTTCTAGTGCATTTTCCATAGAATTTCACAAAATAATTGATGAATAAATTGCGCTCGCATTTTCACAAATTTGACCAATCATAACCGCTTTCAAATAATTGCGCTCGTATATTTTTTTCTTCACTATTGTAAAATATGAAAAAAAAAATGAATTGCGCTTGGATTTTTCAAGTCAATAGAAAAATATTTTTATTAAACTGTAGAGAAAAAAGAATTTCATAAAATAATTGATAAATACCGTATTTCCTCGAATAATAGCCGTACGTCCCTCGATCGCCCCCCTCGAATAATCGTCCCCCTTGGCGGAAATATTTGAAATAATCACCTCCCTCGATTAATCGCCCCCCATCCCCTCTTCTTTCTTACAGCCTTGCAAATCGCCCCATTCAAGTTAAAAATTCACTTCTTGTATAGGAAACAATCGTTACAATTACAGAAAGTTACAAAAGCACAGGTTTCGTGTAGTTTTTTTATAGCGACGTTCGTGTATTTGACTCATTAGGGACGGACCATTATTTTTTTGACGGGGGGGGGGGGGGGTTTGGAAAATTTTGAAATAAATTGTTTGCAGAGGCTATAAACACTGAAATAAATTGTATGCAAGCAAAAAATAAAGAAAAAAATTGTTTGCTGGAAGTATAGCAGTTGGACGGAGACACGAAATAAATTGTTTGCAGCAGGTGCCGTATATAAAAAAAATGTTTGCATGCGAAAATTTTCCAATTTTTTTCTAGGAGCTCTCAATTAGCACGTTTAATAGCACGTTAGAACTTCCAGCGAGCAATATTTTAAATAATCGCCTCTCTCGAATAATCCCCTTACCTCGAATTATCACCCCCTTTTGAAGTGAAAAAGCTAATAATCGCCCCCCGGCTATTATTCGAGGAAATATAGTTATGTGTAATAGAATGGAAAATCTTTTTAATGATTTGTTTGTGAATTTTTATATCATCATCAGTGCGTGACATTCTCGGAAATATGGAAAGTAATAATTAGTCAGCAAATTTTATTATTTTGAAGTCATATGACGATCGTGTGATTTTTTCAACCAATCAAAAATTGACACTCAAATTTGTGAATTTTTGTTGTGAAAAACAAAATCATTTGTAAAGCTGTTGTGTGATCAGCTGTCAAGTATGAAAAATCAAGACGCCATTTGTACTAACGATTTGTTGAGCTGAGTGAAGTTGAGAATGAGAAGATAATGCAACACGAGGAACCACAGCCACAACAATTTTAGCGCGGCACTTAAAGAAATTGGGGGAAAAAAATCTGCTGGGGGTACACTGAAATGTCCTGTGATTGATAGAATATATATATAAAAAAAACAGTTAAGTCAACCGGAATGTCATTCATAATTGCACTCATTAAAATCTGAAGTTGATTGAACTTTGTCGTGTTATGATAACTTGCGGTTTGTAATTATACTAATTTCTTTTTACGTGAGAATTTCCGCAAAACTAACCAAGATAAGCGGGAAAATTTTCGCTGGAAAGATGACGCGCAAAAACTGAGATAGGATTATTACACTTTCTTTCTGATAGAGAAGTGGAATATATTATCTACTGTTTTCTACTCATTCAACACGTTGCAACTTCGTTTAATATTTGTTGCCCAACAAATGTTAAACGATGTTGTACCGTGTGTCATTCGCTTTAGACAAACTTTGCTCCATTTGTGGAAGTCAAATGCTCCCACACTTGGACCAGCCTTGCTCTCAAGAAGCAGAAGCGTATAGTATTTTAATTACGTTTCTTTTCGTATTTTAGGTTTATTTGCAAGATTGTGGAACTTTTTTACAGGCTCAGCAGGTTAGTCTTGCTTCTTTAATCATACCAGGGGGATAGTAGCCACCACAATACAAAAAAATACCAGGGGGATAGTAGCCACCAGAATACAAAAAAATACCAGGGGGATACTCCGATAGTGGCCGCCGCAATACTAAAAATACCAGGGGGATAGTAGCACGGCATTTTCCTTTGAGGAACTCTGCAGTAATAAATAGGAGAAGTGGTTTGTTAAGCCAGAATTGGGGGAAGGGAAGGTTGAGGCATGATGTAAGAGACCTCCTTTATAAGGTATATAGATAGGCTGAGCCCAACAGCGTTGTTCCCTGAACAAGCTTAACTAAAGTGAAAGGTCGGAAGCACAAGAAGTAAGATTGACGACCGGGCTATTTTTCAATTTTAGCAATTCTCAAAAACAGTATTACGCGACGGTCTGTACAGTACATTTAGACCGTACAAAAGTTCACAAAAACAACTTTTTCTCCGTCTGGAATAACTAGTACGACTACTTTCCGAATAAAATACGCTTGTTGCTTGTCAAAAATTGCCCGAGAAACTGACTTGGAAATCAAAATTGCAAAAATACACAAACATATTTGCATAAGGTGACGCGAGTAAAGATAGAACTATAAAATCCAAGTCTTATTTTGTTTACATAAAATCGCTTTTCAATCTATGTAATCAATGAACAAACACATAAAAATGGACAACACAATCTTCTTTCGAAAAACTTTATTCAAATCTCCATTAGTTTACGTTTAAAAGTAAAACGCGTACCATTTATAACGCATCGAGTTCGAGCTGCCTTCGATGAAATTCAAGAAATCGATACATGACTGAATTTAAGCACGTTTTAAAAACAATTCTCCAAAACTAACAAGAACACAAAGAAACAGTCAATCACAGATTTATAACAACATAAATTTCCACCGAAAAATGTAATCTGTTTACCTTTAAGTCCTCGCTTGCTTGGAAATTCTTTAAATCTCCGCTTCCTTGGTTCTGAAATCCGTAATAAAAACAAACATCTCAAATCTCAAATCTTTATTTTAACACGGTAAAAATTCATCAGGTTGGTACAAAATAAAATACAACAATATGACATTTTCTACTAACAATTAATGCGTATCTATAAAATTTATTAATAAAAATGCTACTCGTAATTACAGTCATTACACTGAACTAGACCTGTTTTCCATGAATGCCGTGTATTTAACTTAATTAATTAAAATGAAGATTTAACAATTGCTTAAAATGATTGAGACACTTCTCT
This sequence comes from Cladopsammia gracilis, assembly GCA_022457155.1. Lineage (NCBI taxonomy): Eukaryota > Metazoa > Cnidaria > Anthozoa > Scleractinia > Dendrophylliidae > Cladopsammia > Cladopsammia gracilis. The sequence continues at coordinate 274,466 of JAJGOT010000148.1, forward strand.
TGCTCGAAGCAAGATTTTATCCCTGAAAGCTCTTCTTTCTCCACTAAAAGCAGCTTCTGAGTATCCATTAAGGTGATTCCCTAGAAATAAAAGTTGACATAAGATTTTCTTTAAACTTTCCCTGATTGTTTCCCACAATATGGTGATCCGAAATCTGCAATAAAAAATATAGGTCACCAACTTGAGACAATTTTATCTTCTAAACAAGCTTACCATTTAAATCCTTGCAACTGCACTTACCAAGCGCACGTTTATTCCATCAGCTCACACTACGTTTCGAAGGGACAGGAAGCACAGCTTCAAAGTAATTCTTGAAATAACAAAATAGATGTAATGTATTGACCAAAAGGACTTCTATGTTTGTTTTATGGCACAGGCACACGTCCTGAAAAGGTATTAAGGTCGCGGGGGATACCTGGTCATGAATAAATTCATAAGGCAAAATTTTAGCAGGGGTGTCACTTTGAAAAACGTATATATCGTGAACGTTTGAAAGCCAATTTCGCTAACATTTAACAGAGATATTGGAGAATAATGGTAGTGCATAAGGATTGTTTTTTATTGAAGGGATCGCGCTTTGCGTCAGTGCTCTAAGCTACTAAAGTTAGTTTGTTTTAAAACGTGGTTTTGTGTCCAAGTTTGCTCCTCGGAAAGAACACAAAGCAAGTTGATTTCGCCACTCACTGATCCGTCAAAACGTCTATTGTGTCATATCTGACTCCGATTTTTTGATTTCAACGTTAATTAAAAGTTATTAGCTTTTAAATGAGTAAAATTGTCCATGTTAGAATTTGAAGCCTCATATCTTCCCTTTGAAAGCCTATTTAAAAATTTTGAGTCAGATATGACAATCTACAATATACCTAGTTTACCTCCCTGCAGTGTCAACTCATGAAATTCTCTATCCGCGCTGAATTCTTGGACACAAAATTGCTTGTTTTTACGCTCCCGAAGGCTTCCCGAGCAAACACGAATGCAAAAAAAATATATATGGTAATTTTGCTAATTTTAATCCACGGGCTATTGTCAACACTTCATGCAGAAAGAACAAAGCGTTGACACGCTTTGCATGTGTAATTATTGATGCAGAAACATTACAGAGCCTGTTCGTGAATATTTCGCGCATTTTCGGTATCAGCCGTCGCACTTCGTGCATACTCTTTTCATAAATGCATACTGATGAGCGGAAACCTGTCCCCCGCGACCTTAACTAACATTATTATACATTGGTGTCACTAGCTCGATTTTGATTGGCTATAAGCACGCAGCTAATTAGTGCTTGCTGTTTCTGTTACGTCATACCTACAGACAGTGAATTTTATATATGTAGAAGTGACGTCATACCTACAGACAATAGTTTGTCTGCTGTGCATTGATCACTTTTTTGTGCGCGATCTTGTCTTTACAAGTGCAGCTCAGGAATATGCATAATAAAACAATTATTGGATTCGGTTTTCGCATGATAGCGATAATTATCAAGGCCTCAGTTTGTGTTATCCGCCTCAGCCTTCGGCTTCGGCATTTAACACAAACTTTGGCCTTGATAATTATCGCTATCATGCTCAACCTCATCCAATAATTGTTAAGTATTGCTCAGACAGCAGATAACATTTAATATTTTGGAAAAAGCGTATGCATCTTTTAGATAGTGTGGAATCTTCTTCCCGACATCGATTACCTTGAATGAAATAATCTGTTTACCAGTATTCGTTCTTACACCTGGCTGTGTGACTACTTTGAAGTTATAAAAATAGAATAAAAGATTTAAAATCAGATTCATATTATCCAGGATGAATGCAGGAAACTGAATATGTGATTTTTCATTTCCAGTTAAATTTTCTGGTAGTGTGAAGGTGGAATACGACTTTATCCAAGTTGATGCCGTGACGTCATGGGGTTGGACGAAAAGTGACGTACACATGCACGTGTTTCCTAAAAAGGAAGTGCTTGCAAGAAAACAGAAGCCTGGTGGCATTCCGTTGAATGTTGCACTGATTATGTTTGACTCCACATCGGCAGCGAACTTCAGAAGAAAAATGCCAAACAGTTTGGAATATCTGACAAATAATCTTAATTCATTGTTAATGCGAGGTGAGACTGATGTTTTTAATGCATTGATCTTCATGATACCCTTGATATAGTACAATACAATACACTATTACATCACATCTCAATACAAATATCTCGCCTTCTTAATAACTCTATCGGCAGAACTGATTGTGGACTTTGTATATCTGTATGTTAACCCCGCTTACAGACACTTTCTAAGGGCTGGTTCCAATTAACTAGCGACGTAAGCGGAATCGTAAGCGGAATCGGAATCGCAAGAGCCTTACGATCTAGTGGAAATCAAAACGACGGAGGCAGAAGCGGAATCGTAAGAAAAAGGAAACCTTCTGATCCTTCTGATTCCGATTCCGTCGAGCTTCCGATTCCGATTGCGACTCCGTTCCTTGACTTACACTAGAACGTAACGTTACTTACGCATTCGACTTCGATTCCGCTTCCGATTACGTCGCTAGTGGGAACCAGCCCTATTAAAGTGGACACACAAATATGGATACGCAATGTGTGCAGGGGCAATAGCATAAAATATTCTCCACCTGGACAGAGTCAAGTAATTATTTTGTTAATAGTTTGATATCAATATTTTCAAACCAGCAGTGAGGGAAAAAAATAATGCACTAGAACGTAACGTTTCTTACGCATTCGACGTCGACTCCGCTTCCGATTACGTCGCCAATGCGAACCAGCCCAAAGTGTATACAAAAATATGGACACGCAATACGTGCAGAGGCAATGGCGTTTCAGGTTCAAACCAACCTCGTTCCCAGGCTCCTCTCTCCTTCTTCCACGAGAAAGGACGCTGGTTTCGACTGGTTAAGTGACTCCGTGCAAAAATAAAAAAATACTCCACCTGGACAGGGTCAACAAATTCTCTTGCTGATAGTTTGATATCAATATTCTCAAACCTGCAGTAAGGGAAAGAAATAATGCGAGTCACTGAATCAACAAAGGTCATTCGCTCAAACACACGTGCAATAATGTATATCTTTGAAAATTACCAAGTTAATCAACTAGCAACCTGGGATGCTGTTGTGTGGTGTATGTTAATGTATAAAATGTGCAAAAACCTGAATTTTTTGCTCGTAAAGTTCGATATACACGTCTTAAGATGTATACAATACTCTTTACTACAGATATAAAGGGAAAAAGTGATGAGAAATACATTTACTTGGTGTGGAGTTTTGGGGGGTGGGTCATGTATATTTTCAGCCATCCTTGGTGGTGGGTCAGCAGACTTTAAGCCAAAGTGCGGAGGTGGGTCAGGTTTTTTTAAGCAAGCCCTTTTTCAAATCCTCCAGCCCACCCCCCTCCCCCCCCCCAATACTTTTTGACCAGTCTCTAATTGTTTATTATACGCAGTCATTTTCTCGTAACTCTAAGTTTTTTGAAAGTGTCTCCCCTAGCGCCCGGTCAGAAGAGTGTAATAACGTGTCATATTTGCACTCGTTTTGATGCATATTTGCACACACTTAAAAATGCTATGTACAATTTTACAAAACTTCTCGTTGGACGAAAACAAACGTCCCCGAACGCTATTAAGGTGATTCCTTAGTACTGCATTGCGCATCACTGCTGTGCAGTATCACGATTCTCAGATACTTTTGTCTGCTTTTGAGACGTCAATTTATACCTCTTACTAACTGAGTTCGAGGGCCGTACTGTAAATTACGGCGCTTGTTTTTCCCCTTCGATTTATGGCCCAAGCGCGAAAACAAGGGCCGTAATTTACAGTACGGACCGAGAAAACGAGGTTAGTAAATACCCCTTATTCGATGGTTTAACAGATAATACGCGCGCATATTCAAGCTAGCGTGTAAAGTAACGTGAACCGATGAAATAATCATGCGCGTGAGAGGCAGTACTGAATGGATAAATATCATAATGATAACTTTAGTCCACCACATCTCTTTCGCGAGCATGGTGAACTATGTCTTTTATTGCATTTTTCGAAACAATTCTTTGTTGGGAAAATCAGGGAAATCAAATGAAGAATGATCCTCGCAGTTGTGAACGCAATTTAAGCAATTGCGAAAAGAAGCCTGAAAAAAATTCAGGACTTCAACGGGGTTCGAACCCGTGACCTCGCGATACCGGTGCGATGCTCTACCAACTGAGCTATGAAGCCACTGACGTTGGGAGCAGGTCAATTGTAGGTTGAAGTCCTGAATTTTTTTCAGGCTTCTTTTCGCAATTGCTTAAATTGCGTTCACAACTGCGAGGATCATTCTTCATTTGATTTCATTTCCGCAGTTCATATGATTTATTTCATATATATCATAATTCACAAAATCAGGGAAAGTTTAAAAAAATCGTTCGTTAACTTTTGGAGAAATCACCTTTAGCAAGATCACCACATTCAACTACCTAACCGTTGCGTGGACTTAATCAAAATAGGATTGTTTTCCTTATTTCTACAACGCGGGGTGTTTTTTTTTTTATGGCCAGTTAATGTTTGACTGTAATGTTATAACAAAATCATAGGGAATGTAATGTTATGCCCTTTTTCTACAAATTTAAAGGTGAAACGATTGTGGGAGATGGCACCACAGCCCAGCTAGCCCCTCTTCTAACTGGAATTGCATTAAAAGAACAACCGGAAGCGAGAAGAGATATGGGGACTGCAGCCAGCCCTGTTGACAACTGGCGATGGATATTCAAGGACTACAAACAAAAGGGATATGTAACCATGTTCTCGGAGGATTCTCCCAGCGGCGCATCGTTCCAGTATCGCTTAAAAGGCTTCAAGGATCCACCGACAGATCATTTTTCACGACCATTTTGGTTGGCAGCGGACGATTTGGGATGGACCAGTTTTTGCATCAACAGTAGAGCTTCTCACAACGTTTCGTTTGCATATATGTTAAGCTATTTTCGCGCGTATAATAACACACCGAAATTTTCCTTCATCTCTCATGCCGTCATATCTCATGACAGTTTAAATACTATTGGTTATGCAGATGATGATTTTAAAATCTTTCTACAGCACATGAAGGAAGAATCGTTCCTTGACAACACGTTTCTAGTCGTTTTCGGAGACCACGGGGCACGCTTTTCCAAAACGAGAAAAACAGTTCAAGGAAAGCTCGAGGAGCGGCTTCCATTTCTGTCAATCACGACACCTAAATGGTTTTCTGAGAAGTACCCAGACCTCTACAACAATCTCGTTCACAATTCACGCGTTCTAACCACGCCATTTGATCTATATGCTACGATAAGTCATATTATTTCGTATCCCGAGTATCCAAGCGGGATTATAACCGGTCAAAGCTTGTTTGACCGGATTGACGCAGGAAATCGCACATGTGCTGTGGCAGGTGTAGAGGATCATTGGTGTCCTTGTCTTAATTTGGAAGAAATTTCAGTTAATGATCCCGTGGTTGACCAGTTAGCGGAGTTCATAGTGGGTCATATGAATCATTTGCTTTTACAGAACCCTAAAGTAACGAAACTATGTCAAAAGCTGTTTTTTAAGGAAGTGAAAAGCGCTTTTCGTGATATGCCAAGTGAACAAATGCAGTTTTTCAGAAACACTAAACGAGACGAAATATGCGACCGCTGCGGACTTGAATATGGAAGCAAATCAGAAAACACGCTTGTTAGAGACACTCTTTATCAGTTACAACTCGTCACATCTCCCAATGAGGGATTTTACGAGGCATCTGTTAAAATGACGAAAGGTGTTACTTCACTTGTAGGTGAGATCAGTCGTCTCGATGCTTATAAAGATCAGATCTACTGCATTCAAGAATTGTATCCTTCAGTGCGTAAATATTGTTATTGTTATTAGGATTATTTATATTGCTAATCATAGGATTTATTCATAAATATATATCGCTGATTTTTTTAAGTCGTGAATACGACTTATTGCGGTGGAGAAAAGTCACTCGCTCGTCGTAAATCATTGGTAACCTGGCAAACTTATATTAAATTTATATTAAATTTTTGTTTTGAATTTGTTGATATGTTATACTTCGGTAATAGCATACATGGAGTAAATGGGGATAAACCGAGTCTGCCATTACGGCCGTTGTGTTTACGAATGCTAGATGAGCTGAAACGTCGGTTTGGGAAACGTTGCGGGGTTCTTTTACTTGTTATTATTGTTTGGGAAGGATATCTGACATTAATAATGAAGGAAAATGTAAGTTTGTCCCGTAATTTTCATTTCCGCTAGTAAACATTCCTTCGTGTGAGGCTCACAAACATTGCCGAGCTGAGATTGCGCAGTACGGACTGTAATTCGTCGTTAAAGCATTATTGATAAAAATCACAGTGGATTTTACCTGTCACGTGTTTGCTATACGCTCTGGAGAATAACCCAGGACTCCGTCAGCTACACACGAAGGTTTTAGAGGCCCTTCTTTGGTAAAAGATATTGGTACGAGAATCTGCAACAAAAGGGAAGTAGTCATAACATGTACAATCTAAGAGGACCCACCTTGTGTAGGGTAGGAAAAGGTCGGGTGGTTGTTTCATATTCACGACTTGGCCCGCAAGGAGCCTTTGATTAAAAACGTCGTTGATGAAAATTTACGCATTTCGCTCCGCTCTGCTCGCCGATTTCTTTTAACCCAATGCCCCCAAAACGTACGATCAGCTTGAAAATCAATACCCCCCCCCCCCCTCCCGTGTAACAGTACGATCAGCTTGAAAATCACTTACCCCCCACCAGTGCAACAGTACGATCAGCTTGAAAATCACTCACCCCCCACCCGTGCAACAGTACGATCAGCTGGAAAATCACTTACCCCCCTCCCGTGCAACAGTACGATCAGCTTCACCCCCTCTCGTGCAACAGTACGATCAGCATGAAAATCACTCACCCCCCCACCAGTGCAACAGTACGATCAGCATGAAAATCACTCACCCCCCACCAGTGCAACAGTACGATCAGCATGAAAATCACTCACCCCCCACCCGTGCAACAGTACGATCAGCTGGAAAATCACTTACCCCCCTCCCGTGCAACAGTACGATCAGCTTCACCCCCTCTCGTGCAACAGTACGATCAGCATGAAAATCACTCACCCCCCCACCCGTGCAACAGTACAATCAGCATGAAAATCACTCACCCCCCCACCAGTGCAACAGTACGATCAGCATGAAAATCACTCACCCCCCACCAGTGCAACAGTACGATCAGCTTGAAAATCACTCACCCCCCTCCCGTGCAACAGTACGATCAGCTTGAAAATCACTCACCCCCCACCAGTGCAACAGTACGATCAGCATGAAAATCACTTACCCCCCACCAGTGCAACAGTACGATCAGCATGAAAATCACTCACCCCCCACCCGTGCAACAGTACGATCAGCATGAAAATCACTCACCCCCCACCCGTGCAACAGTACGATCAGCATGAGAATCACTCACCCCCCACCAGTGCAACAGTACGATCAGCATGAAAATCACTCACCCCCCTCCCGTGCAACAGTACGATCAGCTTTAAAATCATTCACCCCCCACCAGTGCAACAGTACGATCAGCTTGAAAATCATTCACCCCCCACCCGTGCAACAGTACGATCAGCTCGAAAATCACTCACCCCCCACCCGTGCAACAGTACGATCAGCATGAAAATCATTCACCCCCCTCCCGTGCAACAGTACGATCAGCATGAAAATCACTCACCCCCCACCAGTGCAACAGTACGATCAGCATGAAAATCACTCACCCCCCACCCGTGCAACAGTACGATCAGCTTGAAAATCACTCACCCCCCCTCCCGTGCAACAGTACGATCAGCTTGAAAATCACTTACCCCCCTCCCGTGCAACAGTACGATCAGCATGAAAATCACTTACCCCCCACCAGTGCAACAGTACGATCAGCTTGAAAATCACTTACCCCCCTCCCGTGCAACAGTACGATCAGCTTGAAAATCACTCACCCCCACCAGTGCAACAGTACGATCAGCATGAAAATCACTCACCCCCCACCCGTGCAACAGTACGATCAGCTTGAAAATCACTTACCCCCCTCCCGTGCAACAGTACGATCAGCTTGAAAATCACTTACCCCCACCAGTGCAACAGTACGATCAGCATGAAAATCATTCACCCCCCTCTCGTGCAACAGTACGATCAGCATGAAAATCACTCACCCCCCACCAGTGCAACAGTACGATCAGCTTGAAAATCACTCACCCCCCACCAGTGCAACAGTACGATCAGCATGAAAATCACTCACCCCCCACCAGTGCAACAGTACGATCAGCATGAAAATTACTCACCCCCCACCAGTGCAACAGTACGATCAGCATGAAAATCATTCACCCCCCACCCGTGCAACAGTACGATCAGCATGAAAATCACTCACCCCCCACCCGTGCAACAGTACGATCAGCTGGAAACTCACTCACCCCCCCACCAGTGCAACAGTACGATCAGCATGAAAATCACTTACCCCCACCAGTGCAACAGTACGATCAGCATGAAAATCATTCACCCCCCCTCCCGTGCAACAGTACGATCAGCATGAAAATCACTCACCCCCCTCCCGTGCAACAGTACGATCAGCATGAAAATCACTCACCCCCCACCAGTGCAACAGTACGATCAGCTTGAAAATCACTCACCCCCCCACCAGTGCAACAGTACGATCAGCTTGAAAATCACTTACCCCCCACCAGTGCAACAGTACGATCAGCTTGAAAATCACTCACCCCCCACCAGTGCAACAGTACGATCAGCATGAAAATTACTCACCCCCCACCAGTGCAACAGTACGATCAGCATGAAAATCATTCACCCCCCACCCGTGCAACAGTACGATCAGCATGAAAATCACTCACCCCCCACCCGTGCAACAGTACGATCAGCTGGAAACTCACTCACCCCCCACCAGTGCAACAGTACGATCAGCATGAAAATCACTTACCCCCACCAGTGCAACAGTACGATCAGCATGAAAATCATTCACCCCCCTCCCGTGCAACAGTACGATCAGCATGAAAATCACTCACCCCCCTCCCGTGCAACAGTACGATCAGCATGAAAATCACTCACCCCCCACCAGTGCAACAGTACGATCAGCTTGAAAATCACTCACCCCCCACCAGTGCAACAGTACGATCAGCTTGAAAATCACTTACCCCCCACCAGTGCAACAGTACGATCAGCTTGAAAATCACTCACCCCCCACCAGTGCAACAGTACGATCAGCATGAAAATCACTTACCCCCCACCAGTGCAACAGTACGATCAGCTTGAAAATCACTCACCCCTCTCCAGTGCAAAAGTACGATCAGCCTGAAAATCACTCACCCCCCCCCCCCCCCGCCCCCTCCTCCCGTGCAACAGTACGATCAGCTTGAAAATCACTCAAAAGAGAGAGGAGTGTAACGTGTAACACCCGCCTCCGCCCCTGCCCCCTCCTGTGCAACAGTAGCTCTTTTTTAAGTTGTACGAATAGTTGAATCGTGTTCTACTTTTTGCAGCAAATTTCTTCAAGTTGCACAACAAAAATACGTGTTACATGGCTCTTTTAACTTGTTTCGTCAACTCTTGAAGTCAACCAACCACAGACCAGCATAGATGTAAAGTTTCGTTTTTAATTTTAACATCGTATTCACGACTCTTTTTACATGCAAATATTTTTAATGATATTTCCCCGCATTAGCCTCGACTGTAAACTAGTTCCAGTTCAATACCGAGAATACGAATATTGTCTAATTGTAATGTGTAACTTGCAAAAAATTTTTTTTGCGAGAAAAGCTAAGTTGCACTAAAAATAGCCACGTGTAACAGCACCTCAATCAATCAATCAATCAATCAATCAATCATCTTTATTTATTCACGGAGTCTCAATCATAAAAATGCTCTTCCAGAGAGCCGTGCAAAAATCATGCAATAAAAATAAAAATGGTCATTAAAACTATACTAAATGGCCCTTATCGTAGATGAGCACGCCACGCCAACATATCAGCGGCTCGCCTTCTTGACCCTATAGTCTCGTTTTGATGTTTACGAGAACCTCTAACGACGATGAGCGTAAACACCAAAACGAGACTATAGGGTCAAGAAAGCGAGAAACCGCTGATATGTTGTCGTGGCGTACTCATCTACGATAAGGGCCATTACAAATATGATATGAACGATTTCAAGCTTGTCTGCCGTTTAATAGTATTTGATAGACTATTTCAGAGAACTGCCCCTCTGTAGTGGAAGCTATATTTTCCAGCCTCAGTATACGGTCTTGGTACAAATAAATTATATGTCGAGTTTCTTAGATTGTAAGAATACATAGAGTTTGTACTATTAAAAATTTGAGCCAAATGATCAGGTACATTTCGATTTTTTAATTTATACATTATTATGGCTAGTTGTCTTGTCCTTCGTGTTTCAAGATTATCCCATCCAAGTTCATCCAGTATCTCAACTGATCGTCTATCGTAGTTAGAGGAGGTTATCACCCTGGCAGCTCTGTTTTGGAAGGTCTGTTTTTGAGGGTCTTGGAGCACTTGTGACATGTTGTTTACGTCAAAACTCATGATGTTTACAATGCATGGACCGATTTTGAAAGCAACAATGTTTTTGTTAAACATTTACACACATGTCTCGTGTAAAAAAACATGCGTTTTTGTTTTTGACGGGTTTTGGTCTTCAGTCCACAATCAGACGCTGAAAAATTCTTAGTCGAACACGCTTTCTATACCAACGGTTTTCACGTAAAATAATCCGTTTTCTGACTTTTCGATTTTTCCATATTACCTGAGATCGCAAATCCGATATCGAATTCTCCAAAGCGAAAAACGCAGAAACTTCGACATTGACGTAAAATATTAAATCTAAAGCCAAACATATTTTGGTATCAACTAAATCGTAAGATGAATTTATGATTATATTAAAATATTTAAAGTTAATTTTAATCTATAATATTTTGGCTTTCATTGTATAGACTATTTTAAAAGGCGATTTTTTTTTTTAGGCATGAATTTTTTCTCGGCGTATTATTTTGAAAAATTGTGTTATTTCTAACACTAATGTGACTAAACATTAATAAAAAACAAAACCTATTTTTAAATAGCTTTCTTTATTCGATATGAACGCTGAGCAATTTAAGAAATGGATTTCCAAAAAAATCCCCAGCTGCGAATCCGTTAATAAATAAATACAATTTACAATGAAGCTTTTCACGAGGAAAATTCGGTCTCTGGCTTGTGAACAGGTTTAATACCGATAAAGCGGTATTCCTTTTATAAAACTATCGCAATTTATCGATTTCGAATGGATCAGAAGCGATTACAAATCAAACCGCGTCACAAAATAACGCTCGATGACTGGGCGATCGCTGGTTGGTTGATTTTCTTAACGCACCTGTCAACCTGAACAAACTGCACATGAATAGGTTTCCACAAAGCCGCAAATATAAATAAAAGTATTTCTCAATGTAAGAGATGATTCATCATAAAACCAAAATTTTTACGACTTTCCAGCGATCTTCCGATGCGCAGAGGCTTCAACTGCTTTGAACGTTAGAAACAGTAACGATGTTCCTCAGTGTACAATTGACGTTTTCTTTATGGAGGAAGTGTAAAGCTTATGTGCTCATTTGGTCATTCGCTGTTTTACTGATGGCTGGGCCAGGCGAGCCTTCACAGGGCCGGGAAAAAGCGCAAAAAGCTTTAGAAAGTCAAGCGAAAGATACCCAGTAAGTAATCGAAATTGTAGTATACTAAGAAATATTCATACGGCGTTAAAATGGTTATGGAAGCATAAGCGGCTTACAAATGATTGTCATATCGTTCTTGGCGCCGTTTATCAGAAATATTCACATGTTACTTTAACTGGTTGAACCTGCTATTTTTAATATGAAGACATCAATACAATACTTTCTTCGTTTAAATAGACGTATTTGTAAACAGAGTAAGCATTTTTCATGATATTTACTTATGTAATAACTACATGGATGTTTTTAACCGACTCAACGAAGTGTATTTACTGACATTTACACCGCAATGGTTTCTGAATTTATATTATGTTGAATACTCTTTAGATAAGATATCCTGTACTTTGAAAAAACATCGGGAAACAGTCGATGAGAAATTGTCTTCGGAAAGATTCGGATGAAATCGGAAAAAATATATCTAACCATCAAACCCTAATCGAACATGTTGAATCTGACCCCTTTTCATGGGAGCCCACATCACGAGGCGAGGCGGTCTCCTGTTAGCCGTAGGACTTTCCACCAGGAGGTCTGTGGTTCGAGCTATGATCTCACTTTGATTACGATCACTTCATTTGGCGAGTAAGCTCATGTTGTCATTTTTTTTGTCTGAAAATGAAATTCCGTTAAACATATAACCCTTCATATTAAGCCCCATATTAACTATGCAAATGAACTGATGTTATATATTTTCATAGCCATCTTAAAGAGCACCTCATGGAACAAATGGGAATGGACGAACAAACCGCAATTAAATACCTTAATGTAAGTACAGTATTAGCTAGTTTCTAGACCACACTCGACCCCAGAGCTGTTCTCGTTTTCGCATGACCAGAAAAGAAAAGAATTTTTGGTCCTCATGCGCGTTCAAACCGACCGAAAGTTCTGGGGGTCGCGAGATAACGTGGTAGAATAGTCCTAGCCGCGGTCAATCCTAAAAGCAGTAATTTGGAGAAAAAGTGTAGGATCACAAGGATGGAAGTGGATTCCCAGTTCATCAAATTTGATTTCGTGACAGGCGGTCAAGAAATCAAAATTTCCGTTTTGGTGTAATTTTGAGTTTTAGTCGTTATTTCGTCTTTTTAGTTCGTATTTATTTCAGTGCGTTCATCGCTATTGCGAATTTTTCCAACCTATTTTAGACAATATAAAAGCAAGCTTAAAGCAAGCTCCTGGCCATAAGTATGAAAACACGATATTTCACTCGGGACATACTCCTTTTAACCTTATTCAACATTACCGGCAACTTCATTCATTCAAATGGACTATCTAGTAGACACAGTGTCACTCCCGCGCTTCAACTGCTTACACTTGCGTTAGGTGAACAAACTGGGAAAATCTTGCGGGCGAATTTGAGCTCGATCAAAGGGATCGCATATCACCACAAGTTTACTAGAGAGTTGCATGCAAGTCGACCAATTGAGGACTATTTACGTCTCCGTTTGATAGATCGCTTCATTTGTGTCACGATCAAAATGTCTTTTGATTGCATTGCCTGTCAGACCCCGTCCAGACTCAGTTTGGTAAGGACTTCAACTTAAATCAAAAATGAAAGATTCCTAAATTCTTAAAACCTCTATAAACCTCTAAATGTGTTTCGAACAACCTTTTAGAGGTCCTCTTTAGTTTTTGGCTTGCGTTGGGTCGCGCGGTAGCTATTAATTTTCGTGCACCATTGCCTAATAATAGCGCCACAAATTATATAAACGAAGACAAAATCAATGTCAGCAACAACAGTTCCTTTCAGAACTACACTAACCGGGCCGATCACACTCAACAGACTAAAGTTTTTAAAGTTTGATTCTTTTTGGTAGGAAACCAGCAGTGAAGTGCAATTTTTCTTGATGCACGATTACGACAACAACAGCAAGTTAGACGGACTGGAGTTATTTCAGGGACTTTCTCATCACCAGCATTCACAAGACGAAGGTATGGATGGACGCGCCAATGTCCACAACAAAGGCAGACTCGTACCTAGCCGCTATTTTGTTTTGGGGCGAAAAAAGATTGGATACCACGGTGAATTGAGGCGCGCGGGGTGTCATGGGGAAGGATCCTTGCCAGACACCCCGCACCTTAACCATGGTCAAACTACGAGCATGCGCAATGTCTTCATTCTCACAGTAAAAATTTCGAGAACGACAGAAATAAAGACAGATAAACCCGTTTTAGATAAGGTTTTAACTTTGAGAGGTCAAAGCTCATAACTTTTTCCTGAGTCTAAGAGTTTACTTAATCATTTAAAGTGCCAGTTGGATCAAATTTGACATGATGATTTTTTTGAAATATTTCGCAACGAAATCGTGTACTTTACTTATTTCTCCAAACCGTTGTTTAGTCAGAGCACGGGAAAATCGCTTTTTTCGGCCTTACTGTTCGCATTTTCACGGCCGCCATTAAATTTGTATGTTCCTGAAGAAAAGCTCACAATAGTGACTGGGTATGAGTCTGCCACTGAAGTACTCTGATCATTGTCTTACCTCTTTTAATACTAAGGGCCGGGACAAAGGGCAACAACATTCTCACTTCCCGTACGCAAAATTTGATTAAAAAAAATGTTTCCCAGTTTATGCACATTATAAAACGTTTCCTACTTTAGCCAGTAGTAATGTTACTACTTTATGGTATTCATTGTCTGTTTTTAGATCAAGAACACTCCAATCAGTTTCCCGAAGACGAATTAGCGACTTTTATAGACACCATCTTAGAGGATCAGGACCACAACGATGACGGCTATATCGACTACCCTGAGTTTGTGACGTCTTTCCGCCATTCATCCGGGCACACTGGAGGTGCATAGCATAATAACCAGTACCAAGGATGGAGAGAAAGAGCGTTCATTTAGGGCAGGGTATTAAGCACATTTTGTCGAGACGAAAAGAATTAAGCGGGTCAATCAAGATTTTCCAGGTTATGGTGCATGAAAGAAGGGGAGGTACCCAAGCTCTTCCCAGTATCTTTTCGGATTTGAAGGTCGACGAGAAGACCTGGAAACAACCAGGTGTTGTTGTGTCAGATGTCATCATAGCATCAGCTTTCCATGCGTTCTTAAAAATAGGCAGCAATAAAATAAACAGACACGACCTTAAGTTCTTTCAGTAGCATGCTTACATACCACCATTACACATAACCTAAATCTAGAAAGTAATATTGTATATTTGGAGGTTTTTGAGGTCACATGATTTTGAATACTGAATTTTGAATCCTGATAAGGACATGGAGAGGAGGTTGGTCACTAGGCTTGCATGTCACATGATGCTTCTTTATTGTGTGATAACTAAAACAATGGCTACAGCTGCAAAGAAGACTACAAATTATCAATCTATTCATAATGCCCCCTTCACAATTTATATAAAGAGCAAAATCCGTATTTAGAATCACCCGATTATTAAGTAAATAAATATTGGTTCTTAAAGTTGTACATATAAATAAAATACATGGAAACAATACTTATTGCTCTAAAGAAAATATAAAATCTAGTATGTGTCTGGATTGAAGAAAAGACAGTCCTGTAAACAAACGTTTTTTCATCACCTTTCTATTTTCTTTTTCCTTACCGACCCTTACCAAATTACAGCTTAGTCGCAAATACAGAGAGTCGCAAATACAAAGAGTCCAATAAAGGCTTTTTCAAGCCGAATTTCTGGCTCATTTTGCTTTCCAGCAAGATCAGGGACCGCGGAGCAAGGTGAAAAGTGGGAGGGCTGACAATTGAAAATAATTTTTTCATTTTGAAAATCGAAAAAAGGAATAAAATCATAGTATTTGATTCGCAAAAAAGTGGTGGGGCCGCGGCCCTACCAGCCCCTCCCCCTCCGCGGTCCCTGAAGATATTTGCTTTTATCTCACTTCCTGACAAAGATACATTTTTTCCGTGTTCCACATCATTCTTCCTGTCACAGTATTTCCAGCTGCTGATATCTAATAGCATTCACCATATCATACTGATTATTCATGGATATTATTTGCATTGCAACTTGAATGAATTGCAAAATTTCCTGACCCATGTATGAAGCTGAATCTTACCATAAATATCTGAAACATTCACTCATATAGAATAATTTATTTCCATTTCCAGTCTTTGATGCAATGCTTTTTGAGTCCTCAAACATGAAGTCCATGAATTATGAATAGAAAATAACATAAAACTAAAAGCTGTCTTATTGCATAGACTCTCCTGCCCAGCCTATGGTGCAGGGAATTAGGGAAAAGCAGTGGATAGTAAAGGGCAGGGTTTGTACTATTGAGAGATGATGGAATTACAGGAGTTTTCCAAGAGTTTTCCAGGAGATAAAAAGACAAATTACAGCACCCCCAGAACTCAGAAATTTCATAGCTTAAAGGAGCTATGTCACCATTTTTAGAGTTACTTATAAAAAGCCCCCAAAACTTATTTATTTTAGTTGAAACCCACAAACAATAACCCAGAATTGCTAAAATTTTTCCTGGATACTGGTGCTGCAGATGACAAGGATGGAAATGGATTGCAGCCAATTTTTTTCAAGATTGCCGCCTTGTGTCTTGGAAAAGCCACTAAAACTCTGATTATGGTTATTTCTCTCTTCGAAAATTCACTTAATATCTTGCTCTTTGTGTTTATAAACATTTCATGTCTGACAAAGGTACTTAGTTTTAATTTGGAGCAGTTTTTTGTCCAGCTTGTGTCTTGGAAAACTTGTTAAAGCTCACTTATGGATGATTTCCTCTTCGTAAATTCACTTGATATCTTCCTCTTGCTGTTCTATCAGCATGCTGGGCATGACAAATGTACTTAGTTTTAATTTGGGGCAGGTTTGACCCCAAAACATCAAAGCTCCATTAAATGGTAAAACATACGGAGAGTGTGAAAAAAAGATAAGGTGACATGTCTTTAAAATTCCAGGAGTTTTCTAGGAGTAGGTGGATAAAAGAGAATTTTAAAGGAGGTTTCCAGTGCCCCAAAAACTTTTCATATTCCAGACATTTTCCACGAATTCCAGAAGTAGTGCAAATCCTGAAAGTGTGTCATTCTGTGACCCTGTTACATGTCGTAACATTCAGATACAAGCAAAGCAATGAGCCTCCCTTGACTAGGAGACTGTTTTGTCAGCAGCAATGCTGATCTGACTTTAGGTGTGTTAGTTTCTGCGCCTGTTTACATGACATATGGATCTTGGATTCGCCGAAACACAGCCACAAGTTTGATTCCCTTGTTCCTTGTTACCTTCTGTCCCTCTTCTGTGCTTTGATAAAGTTTTTCCACCACAGGATCCTGTGCCTTACATAAAAATAAAATAAAAATTAACACCATTAATCTTCTATAGTGGGTTCCTAATAAAAACACAGACTACCAGTAATATCTGTTCAATTTCAATGAAAATGTGCCACCAAAATGGTCTTGGGAAGAACTATTCCTTTGAAGAATATTGTACCCCAACCCAGCCCCACTCCAATGGGATGTGAGTCGTTAGACTCCAACATAAAACACAGAACTCCTCTTGATTCATCATGCAATTGGGAAAGGAGTGTGTGATGATTGAGCCAACAGAACATTGTCATAAGGCAGCTACATGTAGATGTATGATGTAGATGTACATGCATGATGTTGACTAATCTAGCATTTGATTTACCAATTCATCTTCTCCAAGTGCTTCAAACAATGGATGTTCTGTGAAATGCTTTTTCATCCATTCACATAAGTCAGGTACATCAGTTATGGTGTAGACAAGGCCCTGAAACAGAGAACTATAACATGTTGAATGCACTCTGATATGAAATCATAAATAAATATACAACAGCTTGCAGGAATACAATGACAACAACTTCACCTTTTGGCAACAATAAAATATGCAATGAACAATAAAAATAACAAGCTGCAACCCAAGTTAAGAAGCTAATGTTTCAGGAGAAAAAAAGACAAACAGGCAAACAAACAACCAAAAAAAAAAAACAGGTAAAAGGGTACACATGTTTCTTCTGGAGTTACAGTAAATTACTATACACAGAGATAAAAAACGTTTGTTACTCACCCCAACTGCCAAGACATATGCATATTCAGCCAGCAAGGTGGGACTATTAAAGGATAACACATCAATTGGAGGATCAAATTGAGGTCAAATAGACATGATTTCTTGACATTCTCCTTTGTTTTATTTTATTCTGACGTGTGAAAATTAATTATCCGACTTGTTAAATGTCTCACTCAAACTCTTGTAAGACCCAGTTTATTTATCTATTAATTTATTTATCTCTGTATTTTATTTGTTATGTGATTTCTTTTTTATCTATTTATTTCTAAAAGCACCTGCCTCGATTAGCTTGATGCTACCTGCTGTTGCCTATCATAATTTTGTAAATAATTTATTTGTTGAATAAAAGATTGATTGATTGATTGATTTGATTTGATTGATTGATAGAATGATACAGCAATCTCCCAGGTTATAATGTCCCTGTACTCTACCAAACATATCATATCTGCAAAGGCCGATTTACATGGTACATTTAACAAGTGACACACTTATGCCATTCTTAAGACATGCTTACAACATGAATTGCTTATAAGTGGCATTATACGGCATGAAAAATACGAAGTGATCAGTTTTTATCACCACAGCCAATAATAGTGTCCAACCACCACTACATGTACCAACTGACAAAATATAACAATTTCTTATAAACCATCAACTAAACTAGAAGATGACTTACAGTACTGTTCATTTCACAATAACTTAGTCCAAACCATAAAAATTTATATCCAACATACAGTTTTAGCTATTTACACTAATTCATTGATCTGCATATATTTTTTCATGTAACTGTTGGATTATCAGTCAGTTTCTAGAGAGGTTGAGACTGACAGTGGTGAATTGTTGTAGAACAGTATTATGAAGCAAATGTGATGATAGAGTCTTTTCTACAAACAGCAGATTAAATATGAGTTATTTTACCTTATTATTCTCCACTTGTGCTTCTTTTGTTTAAAATGTGGATCAGGAAACAAGAAAAACATCTTTTTTAGCTGCAAGAATAAATTGACAGGTAAACTAATGAGTACATACATGTAGATTACAAGAAGAGCATAGCTGTGTGTCAATCATAACCACCATGACATTACTATCACCACCACAAACCAACCATTAAAATCATCCTTGTCATCACAATCAGAGCCATCACCATCATCATCATCATCATCATCATCATCATCATCATCATCATCATCATCAGCAGCAGCAGCAGGATTTTGATCATTGTCAAGATTTGACCTTTTGGAGGATCGACAGGGAATGATCTGTAGTTTTTGGAGATCACATAACTCACCTGTCCCTTGTAAAAGTAGTTTGGAAGATACTTCATGGCATTGGTCCTGATAACATGGATGTTCTGATACTGCCCTGGGTGAGCTTTCCTCAAAGCTGTCACTCTGTCGCTCACATAATCACTGACCTAACAAAAGAAACACAACCTTGTTAAAAAATCAGTAACAAAATGTCATGAGGCAATTTTAATACATATGGATCTATATCGTAAAAAGGGTTGTTGTTGTTCATCGTGGTGAACACACTAGTAAAGAAGTATTTTTCGTTTGTCTCACGATGTAGTCACTTCTGATGTTGATCGCGACGTTTCGACTGCATACTGCTAGTCTTCTTCAGGCGATGGGGTCGACTGGTTACGCGTCTCCTTATGAAGCACGATGTTCTGCTGTGATTGGTTGGTTTTCAACATGCGCCAGTCACAGCTGTTGAAAACCAACCAATCACAGCAGAACATCGTGCTTCATAAGGAGACGCGTAACCAGTCGACCCCATCGCCTGAAGAAGACTAGCAGTATGCAGTCGAAACGTCGCGATCAACATCAGAAGTGACTACATCGTGAGACAAACGAAAAATACTTCTTTACTATATGGATCTATATTAATATATACACACTCACTGACAAAAACCTTTTTCTCACAAGAATTCTCACTATCAAGACATCCTCCATAACCAAGACACTGCTGAATGATATAACGGTATTCACACCTCCTAAATACCGACCAAAGGGCCAGATCCAAGTATCCACATCACACTCACGAGAGGCTGATGTCTACATATTAAATAATCTAAGACTTACAGATGTTTATAATAATATGCTTTCCTAACTTTTAAATGATTGACTGGTTATGCCTCTCTGATCAGTTTATTATGAGGATCAAAATTTGTAAACATCACACAAGGAAATACTATATGTTACATCTACATTTACTTGGAACTGTGGAATAATATAGAGTGACATTACATGACTTTTGTAAGCATTCACTGAGATGGAAACTTTTTCAAGATTTAAAGTGCCCCTGTGATCAAATTTTTGATTTTCATTTTTTTTTACATTTTCGTGTACAATTAGACTTTCTTACTCATCTTGCCAAATTTCAATTCATTACGAACATCAGAAGTCATTTTATTTTAACATTTATTTTCGAGAATTTACGGCCGCCATTAATCAACCTTGTTCCAAGGCTTGGTTGCGAATGGCAGAAAGTGACGTCAAAGACTCAAACATACCTCAGGGGTTGAAATTATAATAACAATAAGTATTGAAAATCACGCGAAAAGCAACAAAAACTTTGGACTTGTTTTTTGTGCAATTTTCTATGCTGATTGTTATTATAATTTCAACCCATGAGGTATGTTTGAGTCTTTGATGTCACTTTCTCCCATTCGCAACCAAGCCTTGGAACAAGGTTGATTAATGGCGGCCGTAAATTCTCGGAAATAAATGTTAAAATAAAATGACTTCTGATGTTCGTAGTGGATTGAAATTTGGCAAGATGAGTAAGAAAGTCTAATAGTACACGAAAATGTAAAAAAAATGAAAATCAAAAATTTAAATAATAATAATAATAATAATAATAATAATCTTTATTGAGGAAAAATCAATCACATCAGTGATTTTCAAAAAGGACCTCAATTAAGACTAAGAATAAAAACTAAAATACTCACACTAAAAAACAAAACAAAAAACACATCAAAAACTATGTAAAAACTCTTAGATTAATTTGATCATAGGGGCACCTTAACAAACAACAAAAATTTTATTAGACATATTAAACTTAAATACAGTTGCCCTGCAAATTAGCAAAAAAACGCTATTTGAGGCAGGGAAAAGTAATCTAATTGAAAATGGTGTAAAAAATGAGGTAAATATTAACCACTGACCACCGAGAGTGAGATAATATAGCACAAAATGTTTCATTGATTTTTATTATTCTTATTTTATGCATTCTTGATTTCGTATTATTTATTGTATTCAGTTGTCTTACAATTCTAGATTGTAAAAATGTCATGAATTCTTTCACTGTAAAGTCATATTGGACCAAGTGTAAGAATAAATTAAATAGAACTGTCCTTAATAGAGAGGTGTTCATATTATCAAGGTCTCTGCAAGTAAAGGTTAATATCCAAAAGCCAAAAGCCTCAGTCTGTGTAATGAAATTCTCCAAAAGGAATCTTTTAACTCTGTGTAATATAAATGCACAATTAACAACACTATTTACCAAAATGGAGGTGGCTAGTGGTGAATATTATTTACCGAGCTGTGAATCGGCGAGGTAAATATTATAATTAATCACTGACCACTGAGAGTGAGATAATATAGCACGAAAAATGATGATTTTTAATTCATCTAATTATTCCTATCAACGATTACAATTTTTGAATGCAAATTCAGCTTGGAGGTGATAGCACTTGCTATCCCGAGTTTTAGTAGCCAATCAGAGTGCACAAACAATGCTATCCACTGTTTTAGTATATGCTAAATAAATGTATTTTATTTCACACCTTGAGTCTTATTTCCATTCCAACCATTAGAGTTTCTGGAAATATGGGAGACAAATCAACTACAAAGAAAAAAAAAACATACAACCACTGTAATTAAAAAATGGTTTAATGTAATTGCGGCAAATTAAAACTTGAGACAGTAATGGTCAGTGGCCATTCCATGTAGGGTGGCCATGTTACTTGGCAGGGGTCCGGGGTGATGATAACAGCCCTTGTGTTTACACTAATGGTAGTCCTCTTTGTGTCGTTTGTTCAACTCTTGCACCCAACCCCTGCCTCTATTAGGTAAGTAAAGATATGTATTCCTTTCTTTTCACTGATATTACAAGTGTGACAACACATGGTGGTTGTTGGTCTCAGGTAGCCAGCCACCACACATGGCTTGAATGTCACATGGCTCCAACAACCTTTCAGGCACCTTGATTCCCCAAGTTCATCTTTTGGCTATGAGTTTAAAAGTAATTTATATGAACTAGGCTAGCTCATTATAACAAGAAATGACTGCTGGGATTGACTGATGCATTATTCTCTGTTTGTAATTCGTACATTTTTGGCATAATTATATTTGACATTGGTAATTCCTAATGTGTTGTACATGTTCAAAACTAAGGGTACAACAACTTCTGCGAGTTTTTTAAATGGTATGAAAATGGACACAAGTGTCCATATTATGGAGGTGTCTGTATTATGAGGTAGAGTTTATATGAATTTCTGTCTATTCGAGAAGTGCCGGAGAGGTGTCCATAATGATCATACCTAACAAGCCACCATATCCACAGCCTATGTCTGCAAACTCCACTTTTGAGCACTTTGGTTGTATTTTTCCCTCTGTTTCATCTTTCTCTGGATAGAAAGCAGGAAATAAACTCTGCCAATCCATGGCGTCTGGCGAAACAGGACTAGAAACAAAGAAAACAATGATGTTGAATCTTGAATTCTGGTAAAAGGATACATGGAACTGATGTATCTATATATTATATTAACCATATGCATTAACATATGACAAATGTTTCCTTTTCTTCACAGCACCCCCTTTACAAAGGCAGAATAGTTTTTTTTTCTTCAAAGAAGCACCAAAATTTTACCCTGCTTGAGGGGGACAAAACAAAACAATTGTCAAGTTCCAGAGAATACCTCCTAAAAATGCATTCATCAAGAGGCATGCCAAAGGGGAGATCTTTCGATCTCCCCCCAAGGGTTGGTCATCCCATTACACTATCCTCTGGCCTTTTTATTTAGTCTAAGTAAGATCTAATGTACATGAAATGCTGCATGTGCCAATCAATTTGAAACTTCAACATCCCCTCCCCTGGGCAAACCCCCAGGCATTTGAACTTTTGAAGGTTGACTCATTCAAATCCCCCCCCCCCCCCCCCCGCCATGAGCTACAATTGCATTCAAATGCCCTTCCCTGCATGGCTAGTGCAGATTTGACGATAAAATGCCCCTCCCCTCCTCCGCTGATGTATGGCTTTACAATTGTCACTTTTATATGTCAAATTATGTAGTTGCCTTTACTGAATGTTTTGGTCATCTGAGAGTGAATCAATTTCAAAAGTGTACAATATTGGATTTATTCTTCAACAAACCTTTATTCTGCTGATCATAAAAAAATATTTTAAAGTTGTTACTTGCTGTTGTGGTGCAATTTTGTCCTTGGTGCAAATTTTATTGTCCTTTGTGTTTGGAAATGTAAGCTTATGATAATGTCTGATAATGAGTTTTATTAAACAAAGGAAAATAAAATTTGCACCAAGGACAAAATTGCACCACAACAGATACATGTGATGCCTGCCTTTATCCAAGGGGACCCAATAACCCAGGGGAAAAAACGTTCTCAAAATCATCCCTTTTTTTAGGAAAAAAATCAATTGAATAGTCTATTAGGCTCTCCAAAGCCTGCAAGGCACAGGCAAGACCAGTCACGGTCATGTATTACAATAAGCAGAAATTTAAGTATGGAGTAGCGCAGCAATCTTCCATAATATCCTATATTTGCTTATAAACTACTCACTATTCAAGTGTGTGGTCCGCCATAGGGTTAGCATGGGCTCTTTGACGGTAATACTTTTTCTGCGGAAGTGCCGCCATCTTGGATCCCGATCTTCCCACAATCCCTTGCAGTCAGCCAATATAACCCAGCATCCATCGAAGCCTTAGCGTTCTTGTCAATCCAATATGGCGACGCTAGGCGACGAAGATAAAAGCAGTTCTGCTTCCAGTGAAAGCCGTTCGTCCAGTTGGTATCTAGTACAGGTAACTTGACATTTTCAGTTATACTTTATACTGTAAGTATACAAAAGGATTGTTCACAAAATACTTGCGTTTCGGTCAAAATTATGAGTAAAATTAAAACGTCATAGAATACACACGTAGGCTTAATAAAAAGCCTTTTTTAAGCTTATTTAAGCTTATCAGTTATTTTTCTTAAGCTTGTACATGTAAGGCCAAGCTTACTCGTTCAGCTTGCCTAGCCAAACATTTGCGGTGAAAACTCGTTTTTCCTGGTAAAATCTTGTTGTTGATGTATTGGTCGTTTTTCGGGACGTAACGCATCGATCGAAATCGATCATCGGAAACCTAATCGATAAATCGATATTACTCGATTTTAATCGATAATAATCAATCGATTAAGCAAATTAATCGATCAAAATCGATAATCACAGTAGTTTAAGCATCGGGTATTGATTTCTATCGATTTTGAGAAACTTATCAGGGTACCGCGACAAAACACCTGCTAATAATATACTCAGGAAGCCAATTTGATCGAAACAATAGTGTCGAGAGTGTCAGTGATATCAAGGCATCAGGAATACTGTATACCAGTCACGAATGGGGGACACTGACTTATTACAGGCTTAGCTTGTTAACCATCGCTTCTTACCTTACATTGGTGACCTCAAGCGTAAAACTCTAGCTTAGGAAACACATTTCGTAAGCAGGCGCAAGCTATGATTCTCGTCAAAAATATACGTAATTTTCATTAAAAACGGATCCATTCTTTACATTACGAAAATGTAGTCGCTCGTCCACCAGGCTAGTGCACCTTTATCAGTTTCATGGCCGAAGTTACTATGGCGTGGAGCAGCCAAAACAGTTTGCATCCAAATGAAAAATACTGTACATACCGGGCGCGAGCGAGGCGCCATGTGAAAAGGAGAGGATACTGGGGAGAGGGTCATTAAAATTTCATTTTTTTTCTTCATACAGGTACCTTGATTCTATTGGGCTGCTTCAAAACTTGTTATTATTATTTTTATGCTTGTGTTTTGTCTGCTTTGTTGCACAGTCTCAGATGCATTATGCCAGATTATGCTGCAGGTGTGAATGGACAAAAAAGTTGGGAAGTTAATACTAAAAAGTAAAGATGAGTCACAACTAAGTCGTTTGTCGCATTTTATTGCTGTTGTTGAGCATCAGCGCCACCAGCGTCACCGTTTCCAGCATGAAGTTATAAGTAATTGACGTCAAGTTTTAAAGCAGTTAGCATACATACTTACCAACTTTCTTACAGTATCTCACAGTGTCAGAGTTTAAAACCAATTAAAGATTGTTAAACAAACTTCATTGAAGGCTTTTAGCGGCTAACCGGTTGATTTGCCCACAAGTTGTGTCGCTAACCGCTTGCTACCGAACATCTTAGGTTAGTTCGCAAACGTGTATTCCTCGCGGAGTGATGGTGTTATATTCTTTGTTCTACAATCAATGTTAGCGAACTGATCTGACTGACCGTTGGCGAAACAACTGGGAGGCGAAGCGACTGCAATTCTTTCAGCGTGACACGTCAGGATTGAATGAAAGTTGCTTTTCCTCAGTCCCCGATATAATCGATCAAAATCGATACTAATCGAACCTTAATTAACGAAATCGATCAAAATCGATAATCACAAAGAACCTGGCCATCGATTTTGATCGATTTCCGATATTAATCGATTAATTATTATCGATGTTTATCGATTTTGATCGATTTTGATCGAGTATCGGAATTATCGATGTGTTACGTCCTGCGTTTTTTAATTAGTTTAAGCTTAAGACTTAATATATAACTATAATAAGTCATTGTACATAAAATTTGAAAACCACCACAAAATAAATATTTAAAACTAGTGTATCCAAAAGATAGTAATTGCTGCGGTAAATTTGTTGTAACAATGCTGTTTTATCGTCTCGCTGGTATTACAGAATTTTCTCTTTCGTTTTTTGAGTAGAAGCAAAGCAAATGTAACCGGGATGAATCGCCGAAAATTCCAGCTAATAAGACTAATTTTGTTTTGTAATTCACACATCAAGTTCCTGCAATGTCTGCAATGTCTGTTCACCACGAGGAAGGTGTGAAAATTTAGGTTAATTACTGTGTGTTTGCGTCTCCCAAGCTCAGCTCAGGTTTCGCGTCCCCAAGCGCTCAGCGCAGCTCAGTCTCATCGACCCCTGTCGGAGTGATTTCAAAATAAATTTGTCTTTTATTCCGTACAATCTTCGAAAATCTTTGCCATTCAATGGTCCTATCACCATGCCTCGCACTCCCCGCTCAACTCGTAGTAGTCTTTGACACTTCAGTTCCGATTTCGACTGGGACATGTTGGACCAAAATACTCAATACTGTATTACAAATCTCGAAGCCAACAATGAGCTTAAAGCAGCAAGTGAGGCTATTGTTCGTGGCGCAGTGCATTCTGGCCCAAAATGTGTTCGTGGCGCAGTGAATTCTGGTAAAAAGCGATCAAATCGAGATTTTTCCTAGCTTATATTTTTTTCTCATATATTTCTCTTAAATCCTGATTATGTTGCTGCTCACTCGCTACGCTCGTTCCGCAGCAAAAATTGTTAAATGAAAATATGATACCATCCAACAGT
Source organism: Cladopsammia gracilis (assembly GCA_022457155.1). Classification (NCBI taxonomy): domain Eukaryota; kingdom Metazoa; phylum Cnidaria; class Anthozoa; order Scleractinia; family Dendrophylliidae; genus Cladopsammia; species Cladopsammia gracilis. The sequence continues at coordinate 300,852 of JAJGOT010000148.1, forward strand.
TTTTATCAACCAACATAGAATACAATGTTTTATGGGAAATCTTCCATTTTTTAGCAGCATTATATTTCATTCTGTTCAATTTGAAGTCTTCCTTGGGTAGCTTGAGGTTTATGCAATGTAAGGTTGGCGTGGTGTGAAATTTTCGCTGCAGTATAGTTTTGCGGATTGCCAAATTTTGGCGTTTACGGAACAAATTTTTCGTGAATTTGTTCTGATGAAGCCACGTTATTATTTCCTCATTCAGATGATGCCTTGTTATGATAATGCTTGAATGCTGCTACAAAATGCAGTTTTAATGTTGCCAGATGGGAAATTATGTGGCTCTTGAACCATATGTTGTCCTATCTGGACTTCCCACTTAGTAAGTACAGTGGACCCTCCCCCTCCATCAGACCTGTGTCTCCCATGTGGCTCATAAAAATAATATATTAATAAAATTGTTTTATACGTAGTTGTTTCACTTCCACCAGTTGAGTGATTGTCAAGTTTTTGACTTAACAAATGCTTTACGACTCTCAGGAATGCCGGAAATGGCATTTTAGAGGGTAAAATCGGAAAAATTTTCCTGACAACATGCACCCGGACCCCTCCTTTCAGAAATTCCTGGATCCGCCCCTGAAGTACATACAAATTCTGCTAATACTGAATGTGATTCCAGTTGAAGTGGATTGCTAACAATGCTCTAGCTAGTATACCGTAAAATTCCAAAAGTAACAACTCTCATTACTTTCAGAATTAGCAGCATTTGGGCTTCACTACTTTCAGGGTGTTGTTACTTTCAGGGAGCAAAAACGTTATATAAAGTTGGTATGACTGAGCTCTTTTTCCGAAATAAAAGACAGAAATTTGTAAATACAGGTTGTTAAAAAATGAGATGAAATTTGTTGTTTCAGTTTTGTGTTGCTGCCACATGTTAGTATGTATTAACTTGGTGCAACATGAACTGATGAAGCATGAATGGACATTATAAAATACTTTGTGGCATAAGCGATAACTTCCCCTGTTGTAAATTGCCTTAATTATTGTGATCAAGTTACCATATATCATTTTCATTTGACTATTGATTGGAAAATTAAACATACTATTAAACCTTGGTCTCGCTATTTTTTTTTCGGGGGGGGGGGGGGAGATTGGGGGTGGGAGTCGGCTCACTACATTTTCGGCGGGGGGGGGGGGGGGGGGGGGGGTGTGGTCGCTACTTTTGGGATTTATTAGCAACCACAATTTTTTGATGTTACTTCTGGGGGATCTACTTTCGGAGTTTTACGGTAATACTGCAAAGTTATTCAAATTTACACAGATGTAAATATACAAATGGCAATGCACATTTCTTTTTTGGTGTGATCAGTTTTTCTAAATTTCATAATAAATTTATTTGAAGGTTTATAAATCCAGAAACAGATCAGAACAGCTAGATACTGTATCACTGATACAGAATACTAATAGGAATACTAATAAGCTTCCTCACTATTGTTCTTTTAGAAGTAAGATAAAATATTTGCAGCAGAACTGTATGAATATTTACAATGGCTCATATTATATATATTTCATAATAGGACAACTCATCTGCTGTTATTGATATTGCTAACACTGATGATCTTCAGTCAGAACCTGGAAATGTTGAAAGGTACTGTTATATTACTATGTTATATTACTATGTTATATTACTATGTTATATTACTATGTTTTCATTTAATGGCAAATTATTTACAAATAAGTAATTCTAAAATTGATGGTCCTTGAGTCGCCCGGGTTCATGATAACACGGATGCTTTGCTTGTCCCACTCTTAAATTGCTTTTGCAATCGAAGAAACAATGACATTGTGCATCATTTTAAATACACAGTTGAATCCTGATAACTCGAACCTCCAAGGGAAATCGGAAAAGGTTCAAGTTATTGGGAGTTCGAGTTATCGGGAGTTGGGAACAAATTGCCAGAAATACTGTAAATGGTGTTTGTTCCGTGCTTTATGACCAATCAAATGCCATTCCTTTAATCAGGTTTACTGACCAAGAAACAGTCAAACTAGAACGATTTTCTAAACAAAACATAGCATATAAACAGAACAAAACAAAGCAAAGTGAAGTAAAAGAACACTATGGTAGGACAAAGGACAATGTGTATGGTGTACGTAGCTCAATTTTATCCTTGGTTCAATTTTGATTTTCCTTTGTTTCATATTCATTATCATATATTAACATAGAAAAGAACAATGGAAAATCAAAATTGAACCAAGGATAAAATTGAACTACAACATATACACTAATAAACTCAGTGTTCTGGATGACATCTGTATGTTTTGACTTTGACAGATGAGGTTTGAGTTACCGAGGGTATAAATAATTCATCATCAAACAAACAAAACTTTATTAGACATATAAACTTAAATACAATTACCCTGCAAATTAGCAAAAACGCTATTCGAGTCAGGGAAAAGTAATGTAATTGAAATTAATAAAGGTTAGACAATATAACAATACAGAAGCTGATCTGTAGAGTTACAGATTGTTTTAAAGCTTTGATAAAATCATGATATTGTTGGCAGAGACGGGAAATAAATGGAATATGCAAATTATAACAATTTCATTTGTTTAATATCACAAAGTATTTGGGGAACATCAATATAGTCATCTGTTTTCTGAAGAATCTCCAGAAGAATTTGTTTGATTTTCGATTTGAAGAAAATAACATGAAGAAAATTATGAAGAAAAAATTATGAAGAAAATGACCTGAAGGGAACACAAAATTACTTCCAGTTAGCAGGAGGTTCAAGTTAACAGGGGTAAAGGAGAGGGAGAGGGAGATTATTAGCAAGCAATAGTTGTAGATTCAGGTGTATGAACTGCTGCCATGTTTCAGTTTATCTTCTTAAATAGTTTTATACAACATATAGTACAAAAATACACTGGCTATAATAAATCATGGGTTCTTCTTCTTTAGCAATCTTTAGCCAGACCATTGTCTCAGCTACACTTTTTCCATGAACAAAATTTTCTGAAGATGACCCAGAGATATTTAAAGATAGGCTCAGTAAAATGTACAATTTTTTCTTTATGAGTGGCTCATAGAGGACAATCATTATATATACTTGGTTATCTTTTCTCTTAATATTCAGTGTTGAGGGGAGTCCAAGTCGACAGGGAGTTTCTGAAACAGAGTTTATGGAGAGAATCAGAGAAAGAATGGCACAAGAAGTTGGAGGATATGTGAGAATATAAAAAAAAACTTGCTTATACTTGAGTGTGAGCCCCAGGGTTAGTGTACATTGTGGTTCTGAAAAGAACTGTTGTTGTTGACAATAATGGACACTTCAAAAAGTCATCTTCAGAGTTGTGCGAGTTGTAAGCCGTCAGTTGATGGTATTAATGACTGGCTGTTGCTGAAGATGACTTCTGCTCAGGTTGTAGAAACATCAGTCATTGTCAATAACAACTTAGAGTTCTTTTCAAAACTACACCAACCCAGACAATCACATTTGACAGACTACTGATACCCTGGGGTTTGAACCATTTGCTACATTTACTATAGAATTTTATTTTTAAGTGAAATGAACCTTTTCATTTAAAATAGTACCAAGTTAAATAAAATTTTCCATAACTTTCATCTTCATATGTTGTTTGAACAATGAAAGTGTGACCCAAGGACTGAAGTGTTAGCAAAGCTCCTTATTTATATATTGAACGAATTATTATATTGTTAGTCAAGTTAAATATATACAAAATAATGTATTTTCTGTCTTGTTTTCACAGCGTCATATACTTGTGTTATGAAAATTTTAGTTAGTTTTAGAGAACTCAAGGGGAATCAAAATAAATTAAAGTACTACTAACAGTAGTAATGCATATTGTACTTTTGAGTTCTTAACTTAATCAAATGTTTGCTTTCTTGTTCTTGAATATTGCCAGTGTAATAAAACTGGTTATACAATGTACAAAATGCAATTATTATTTGTATCAGTTGTTTGATGGTTGGCTATTGTTTCTATTTGTAGGTTTGGCAGGCTGGCAAGCAGTCAGCCAAAAGAGCATTTGATCTCTATGCTAATATTGATATACTCAGGCCATACTTTGATGTTGAACCTATAGAAGTCCGCAACAGGTATAATTTATCATACCTTAGGGAAGTCGCTATAACAAGTAGTATACTTGAAGAGGACCCACCTTGTGTAGGGGTACATGTAGAGAGGTTATGCAACGTACCACCTGTCTGATGAGTTTGCATTGCTAGTAAAATGGCACAGGAAAGTTTAAATCTTCTTCACATTTTCTACTCTTGATAGAGTGGTCCGTGGGCTATACCATTAAAACACCATATTTTTAGATGGGGAAGGGGGGGGGGGGGGGTGATAAAGAAGAGACCATCAGTCCTTTTGTATAATGGTGGGTCCTGTCCGAGTATAATAGTTTCGACCATTTCCCTTGTTTCATTAGTAACAGAAATACAATTTAACACAATTGCGCACTCCAGGAACTGTGGACGTCTGGGAACTATCTTTGGGCACTTTGATTTCTGGGATTGATTTCTGTTTAATCTGCAACAACATCTTCTGGGACATAGCTGGGTTAGAGTCCTACCAAATTTCCAAAAATGTGGAGCTAAGAAAACTGTACTTGTAAGCAATTAATTTTTTTATTCAAAGAAGAAAGGATAATGTTACTAGGCAGGTAATGTTACAAATCATATTTTGTACAGTACATTTCTTGGCGTTCGCTCTTGGTAGCCACATCTTCTTTGGCCATAACAATGATTACTTTGCAGCTTATTTCCTCTGCTGCCTTTGTGAAAATTCCTGCATTCCCCCAAATTGTCTCACTCTCCGTTGTTTTTGCCAAGGCCCACCATAGTTTTTGAAGTGGATATTGTTTACCAATTTTCTAGAGTCAAGTCTAATCAATTCAAAGTTTATGAAATGAATGTCTGCACTAGTGTACATTTAACTAGAATAAATCTTCATTCACTGTCTTGTACAAGTTGTTTGCATTGAAACAAAAAGGATTTAAATGGTTTGTGTGTTGTTTAAAAGACTCCAAATTATTTTTTATATTTATATATAGGGCACTAGAAATCAAAATCCAACAAAAAATCTCAAACTCTGCTCAACATACAGTTTACACTAGTATGCGTAAAACCCTTCAATTTCAATAAAACTTAATGTTTTATCATTTCATTCTGTGTTCATGCCAAACCAGATTGAGTTTTAAACGGAACAGACAATTAATTGGCTTCACAAATATAAATTGAAACATCAACCAAATTACAGTTACTGTGACATGATTTTTCACACTGGCTCTGTGTGCATTATATAACTTTAATCTCATGTTGTTTGCAGATTGCTTCATTCGCTGATACCAAAAGTCCCAACTACAGCATCACCTCAGGTAACAGAAGCTGTCATGTAACCATAACTGGAAATAACTTGTTTTCTGAAATTATGTCTTGCATGGGACCAAATTTCTTAAATGTCACAGTAAGTTAAAACTATGTGTCTTTCAATGTCTTGTGTCCTTGTGGAACAAAATTAATGTTGCAGTGTAATAGGCTGTCACTGAGTTTTGACTCACACATGTAACAGGTTTACACACCAGCTGCGCATGTAGTTTAACAAATTGACATTGGCTTTTTATGCATCTGCCATCTTATTGATGATAAATTTTGTCATAACATTGTCAAAGTGTTGTGGATCTGCAACAAACTTTGACAATGTTATGACGAAATTTTCCATCAATAAGAGGACAGATGCATAACAAACCAAAGTAAATTTGTTTTTTACAATAACCTGATGTTCAAACGAAGGGAGAAAATGCAAGATGTGATAGCCACAAAACCTGAATTTCATAGCCATAATTCGAAGAATCACAGGCTCGTAAATTAAAAGTTTGAGTAGAGCATGTCAGAAAGAGATAGAAAAATTTGAATTTCGAAATAACCTTTATTCCGGTTAAAATTGTTCTCAGAATAATCTGCTGAAACACAGTTCAGTTCACATCCAGTAAAGCTTATTTCAGCGACAGCACTATTATTCTGCTCACCACCAATTTTCAGCTTCTTTAAGTTCATCACATCTATTTTGGATGATTTTCTTAATGAATAATTCTGGATATGTGAAAGAATTAATTCCTCCCACATTAAGAATGCAGTGCTGAAAAGTTTAGCAAACTTTTGTTGATGGTGTCAGTTTTATCTGTCAGTACAGTTATTGACAATAAAAATTAGCCAATCAGTGAGCGAGAATTCGCACAGTTATTGTAAAATTGTTCTTTGCTGGCACAGCAACCACCACCCTGGTTCATCTATTAATTTTGTAATTCTGACCAGAATAGATAATAATAATATTAACTCTGATCAGTATATGTGATGATTTATTTTGATTATGCAGACAGTTGTTGGTGAATTGTATGGTCCAATGATGTTGGTGTTTACATTGATTGCCATTCTTCTCTTCAGTATGAAATCCTCAGGACACACAGTGGTAAGAAGATAATACATGGATGTGTCATGATATGAAATTCAATTTCAATTTCTTTGATCGTGAAAAAGACTGTAGCAGACAGTGAATTATCGCAAAAGTAAAAGTACTTCACAGGCCTTCGACTGCTTTTCCCGCGCATTTTGACATCATTTACACGTCATGTAATAGTCACAAAGTTACATGCGGTTACCAAGCTAAACAACGTTCCGCCATATTGATACATTTTTAAAAGGTCCTGAAGAAGGCCAGTGAAACTGGCCGAAACGTCGATTTTTAAAGATTTTAACCTCGGAAAATCCCAAAAACAATTCAGAAATTTTAATTTATGAAATTTCTCTTCGAGTTGAACACAAGAAGAGAAAATGTTATGACACTAATCAGCCCGGAAGTGTAGCAGCTCTCAGAAACCTCTATTTTTATTGGCCTTGTGAAACACAGCTGCTATTGTTTTTAACCTTGAATATGCACAAGCATAATGAACGGGTTATCGGTAATGGCAGCTAATTCACTTGCTCGCTTGCTCGTTCCATCACTCAGCTGTAAACTTAGTGACGTAAGCTGTTAACTTAGTGATGTAAAGCTTTGTTACGAATGCGTTTCGTAACAAGAACAACGTGAATCCAGCGATAACAATAACTAATTTGCTGTAAACTAATATATTATAAACAACAATAAGCTTAAAGATGTTTCGCTTTTGGAGTCTATAATGCAACAATAAAATTGATCTAAAAGGATTTTTCAACCAAGACATGTGTTTTGATGCGTATCTACCTAGAAATAATAAAATTTAATCTTAACTAAGTATGTGTTCCATGACAGTTGAGTGCTCTTTATTTCTTCGGACTGGACATTATAAAAGTGATGTACTTTTTTTACGTTTGTCAAAACTCCTTACATTTTTATTTAAAAAAAAAATAGTGAGCGGTGTCAGTGTGAAAACATGAGCTTACCGCAATATTGCGTTAAGCGTTAGCATTTCTTATTCACGGGTTGGCTCTTAGGAGCCTTTGATTAGGGCTAGGGTCCATTGTTGCGTTGTTTGTTCTATTGTTCTCTTGAAGGGTATCGAACTAGTAGTGTTGTGTGAGACCCTATGAGAGCTGTTACATCATCCAATTAGCCATGTTATTATTTTGTTTATTATATAAATGACTCTAATTACAAAGATAAAGCAATTTTCCGAAGATATGCCGAAGATTTTTTAAAATTCTCTGAAAATACTGTTCAGAAATTTTCCTAAAGGCTAATTAAGACAGCACAACTTTTGCCTACAACTATCACATGCAACCTGCTCATGCCATTCATACAACACAAATCACGTCGTCTAAATCAACCTACAGCTCGCTCACGACTGTTGCATGCAACACAAAAACAGATGTAGGATTTTGAAACATGTTTTAAAACCCTACGACAGTAATTCGACTGTCAAACTTGTGCCGTGTAAATCGGCCAAAAGATTTCCGAAGTTGTCAAGTGGTTATAGCGAGCTTCTGTAACTGTTTAGTGTGCAGCAACCCGCCACGATTAACTCTAGTTATTTGTGGATTGCTACTATATTTTGTTTTATTATTTGAAAAATAAATTGGTGTTGTTGTGTTGACTTGTGTTTGTTGTTTGTTGTTTTTTGCAGCAAGAGGGCACACTCATGGGAACAGCTTTCGGTGTTTGTTTTGGATACTGGATTGGTGGATCAGCGTTTTTTTATTCTGTGGCATTTATGTGTAGTACGCACCTGACATTTCTTCAGATTTTGTCCTTATCGGTGAGTTCTAGTTATAAACAAGCTTTCAAGCTTTCACCGTCTGCCTTCAACAGAAACCCCATTCCCCTCAGATAATGTTACAGCAACTTACTCTTTTCTTCAGATTTTGTCCTTATCGGTGAGTTCTAGTTATAAACAAGCTTTCAAGCTTTCACCGTCTGCCTTCAACAGAAACCCCATTCCCCTCAGATAATGTTACAGCAGCTTACTCTTTTCTTCCTGAACAATAATATTTTGTTTCTTTTGCATGTTTGAGACAGGAAGAGTACACTGTACTGACTGATTTTTCCTGAGATCAATATTTTTCTGACATTTACATGTCCTTCTCCTGTTCCAACTCATTTTATCCATCTAGCCAGTTCCTAGACTTGCCTACAAGTCGAGCTCAGAGCTCAGCGCGAAGTGCGAAAGCGAGCGCGAAGCGCGAGAGCTCTGGGGTCTTTAAACCGGACTGGAAACGAGAAGCGAACGACTTTGAGAAAGTCTAGCCAGTTCCCTACTCACAAGTGGAAAAAAAGGGAAGCACAAAAATGCTTTGGTTTCATTTCTACGCACACATTCTGCTTGATCTCCATACATTCAGGCTTGTTTAATATTGCTATCGTTGTTTTTATCTGTACTTCAGGGTTACGCATTGTTTGGAAATGTTGTGTGTCTTTTTCTAACAACCGTTGGATATCATCATTCACACTCGTTCTTCTATGCTCTGTGGTTGGTGTTTGGAGGACTATCAGCAGCTAAATTGGTCAGTAATAAATTCATATACAGTGATCAAAACCCATCTTAACAGCCGCTTTGTTCTTACAACCAAGTAACATATCAATTAGCCCAATGGCAGCAGATATGTAGCTTGGATAGAAAATGCTAATAACACAATTCCTGGAGTATTATTTATAGTTGAGTTAGTTTTAAATTTAGATTTTGTAAACTACGAATCAACAAATTTTTAGAAACGGATTTTACTATATACGTTAACGCTAAAAAACAACGACGTTTCGACCGTTCAACGGTCATTTTCAAGTTGAGGAATAAAATTGTTGACATGCGCTTATATAATCAATTGTAAAAATGCTAATGAGATACTGACTAAAACTCTAAAATATTTACATAAAAACAATATGAGAAAATTGCGGCAAGGATAATAAAAGAAACGCTAATACAAAATGGACAATAGACTATAAATCAGGTTAACACTTTTGCGCAGATCTGTGCAAAAATGTTTACCTGATTTCTCATATTGTTTTTATGTAAATATTTTAGAGTTTTAGTCAGTATCTCATTAGCATTTTTGCAATTGATTATATAAGCGCATACCCTGGGTTCCAGAGGTATTCTCGCGGCGAGCTTCGTGACTTGCCGGCCGAAGGCCGATCAACGAGTGGCGAAGCCGCGAGAAAACCTCTGGCCCAAAGCGGTTTGGTTTACCGTTCTCGGTGAACTTTGATCGTTTTCATCCAGTTATATCTAAACCAATCACAGCGAAGACCTCCCACTGTGTTCACATGCACTGGCACGTGCTGGCACGTGACGATATGACAGCTTTGACAGGAGCTAATTACAAGGTGTCAAATGGCCTGCCAAATGACGCGTTTGTTTACGGCTTTCAAATTCCGACTCCCGTGAAAACTGTTCCAAACTCAAAGTTTTCGCTGTCGTGCCGTTTATACGAAGTGAATGTATTTTCCAGTGGGGGCTACTACAGCCTAATTGACGCAAACGCAAAAAAAAAACTGAACATTTTCGGACGTATTACAGTGATTTTCGACGCCCAAGAAGACAATCTCTCTGTCGGGCCGCATGTGTTTATGCAAAAAGTGCTACCGCCGAATTGAAAAATACGAAGCGACTATCAAAGAACTAACCACTTTGAAAGAACATTGCAAGGGAAATGTGGCCCGCTGGAAAACTGAAGTGGATAGCACGCGATCAAAGCAATGTTCAAGCTCGCCTGGTAAAGGAATAAAAAAGTACAAGTCTTATTCGTCGGCTAGCGATACCCGTTCTGGCGAGATACTTAAAATATTAAACATCCTTGCGGCATATAAAATTGCAAATCCCATCCGTTTGCTCGGCGCTTAACGTATCGAAACCGTCGAAGGTTTCAAGAACCTTTGTTACGACTTCCTCCAGAGCCTTCTCAAATCTTTTAGTATCTCAAGAACAACCGACATTTCAACACACATCACAAAGAAATAATTTCTCATTTCACAGGTTTCTTTCCCGCAGTGTACTCTATTCTTATAAACCAATCGCAGAGTCGGTTGCATTAGAAAGCCCATGGGAAGTCGTTAGAAGCCAATCGGCTGTCTCGTCCAAATTCTGGACGAGATCGATTTAAACAGGCTTGTCATTGGCTCGGCGCTATCAAAGCAATAGCGCTCTGCTCCAGAGGTTTTTCGCGCGGGTCACAATAGAGACATAATAACCGACACCGGAAACCGCGCAAGAAAAACCTCTGGTACCCAGGGTAATAAGCGCATGTCAACAATTTTATTCCTCAACTTGAAAATGACCGTTGAACGGTCGAAACGTCGTTGTTTTTTTGCGTTAACTTTTATAGTAAAATTTTGTAAACTAGTTTCTTTTTTTACAAGGCTCTTTCCCAGTATTCTTGTTATAAAGAATGATTGACAATTTAAAGTCCACAGTTGAAGTTTGATCTGAAAAGTCGCATAGCAGTTAGTATTATATAGTGTTTGTTAATAATCACGATTTTAGCCAGACATTTTCTATCCTCTTTTGGAGCCTCCAAGATGCTGTAACTTACAAAGCACTTACCAAGTGCTGTTGAAGACAAGGGAAGCCTTTAAGGCCCACCTTCACCCAAAAGACGTTGCGGTCGTTTGTTTTTGTTCTGAAATGCTCCATTGTTCACACGCGTGATCTGATTGGTTGCACGCATTCAAGCGTGAATTTCGTGTTACAGGAAATTCAGAACAGAAAGTGATCATGGCGCACACAGTATTTTGGGTGAAGGTGGGCCTTTAATATTATTGGGGGCAGCTTATTTTCAGAACATTTTTTGCTTACAAAGTGTTCATCCTTAGAGCAAAAGTGTTGAATTAAGGATAGTGAGATGGGTGTGCATGAGTGTCTGCTTTTAATGCTTTGTGCATCCTTCAGGTAGCTCATGTAAAAAATTTACTGTTTTGCGGTCGCAGGCTTTAAGATTGTTGTCGTTTCTATTCTGTAGGTCACTGTTTTTATGAGCCGCACCTTTAATCGTCGTCAGGGTCTGATAGCTGGTTGTGTTGTGGCAGCTATTCATTTGCTGTTTTTGTTATACCTGCACTTTGCTTATCACAGTGTTTATGAAGGTTAGTCAATGTTTTACAAAGCTGCTGCCTAAGAAAAATTCAAATGAACACACAAGACCAAAACCTGAGAAGTTAGGAGCCCAAGGAGTGAATGAAAAAAGAAATTAGGCACCCAATGCATGCAGTTCCTTGGGAGCCCCAGGCCCGAGGGATCGAGCATTAACGAGACACTGTCCCGCCAAAATAACAAAATTTCCGCTTGCCTTATTTTCATGTTATATCGCTAAATGTTACCAAATATACAACTTAACTCGGTAAAAAGATTCTATAGAGTAAAACAGAAGCAGTAGTTTGGAGATAAAATGCCGGATTACAAGGATGTAAGTGGATTACAGTTCATCAATTTTGATTTTGCTACAGGCGGTCAAGAAATAAATATTGCCATTCTTGTGGAATTTTGACTTTTTTAGCTGTAAACATGTTTTTGCCTTCATCAGTTTTGGCGCTTTTTTCTTCCTATTTCAAGTTAATTGCAAAGCTATAAATCATGGCTATAAATCATGAAAACACGATATTGACTCAGTTTGCCTTCAAACAACTTTTGGATGAGTCTAGATTCGAAGAACTTTCAATCTTTTTTACTATACCCCGGGGCTTTTGCACAGCTTTTTTATCCCCGCCTTGGGGAATTTGCTGACTTTTTTCAAAAAATGCTTATGCCAAGGGGTTGTCCCTGGGAGGTCATGGGCACTGGACTCAGACAAGTGGGTTCCCTGTGACTTTACCTAATTTGGATATAACCCATTATATTTTAGAATATGCTGACCTGGTATTGTCACGCCATTCAAGAGAAGTACTAACCACCACCTTGCAGAGTGCGATGCCTTCAGCTGCTGGGGCTGATCACGTGATAACTCACCTGGAAAGAGTCAAACGGGGCATAAATGACAGTACGTGTAATAACTTAAAGTGCACATGAAATGAAAATTCACTACCATTTGTGTTTTTGGTAATCTGAAAATAGGTGTTTTAAGAAATATTTTGATGGGAAAATAAGTCATTTGAAGTGGCGGGAACATATTTAACAAGCGACGCAAGTTGAACATATAAGACAAGGACCTGGGTTCTGTGTTTACAACTGAGCGCGTCACTCGTTTTACAGTAGAGTTTTGGCAACTTGTGGAAGGATTCTTTCGATTGAATATGACTGAAAGCGACGAGTATTTTAGCCCCGGGTTCGTCCCCTTCTCCGCCATGTTTTGTTGTGTGATCTTCTGATCGAACACACGAATGACGTCACGAATACCTTTTTGGCCGCGCTCAAAATGTCACTATTTTCAGACCCCGGCGGCAGTTTTCGACCCGCTAAATATAGCGGATTCTCTTCGCGCAAAAGAGGAAAACGAATGAAAAGAAATAAAGGTGATATAAACAAAATAAATCCCTAAAACAAAACGGTAGCGAAATTTACAATTTTCTCGGTCACAGCGGAAACACAATACCTCGCTAAATACGGCCAAACGACTAATTTCTCTGCTTCAAACACGTCCTTTTAAAATAGGGTAGTGAAGTTTGTCGAAATGGCCTTGTCAAAATACTGGCAGACAAAATGTTGATAAAGCTTACTGAAATGAAATCAAATTTGATGAAGTAATATTTCAAACATGAAACACAGTGTTTCATCACAACATCAAACACTGAGAAGAGAGTTGAAAATACGACGCGCAGCGGAGTATTTTTGACGAACTTCGAGGTATTTGATCTTGTGATGAAACACTTTGTCGAATGTTTGAAATTACTTCTCAAACAAAATGATTTTAGAAGGAGAAATTTAGGATGCCAACGTGCGGAGTGTTTCATCTGATGTCCAAACACTCATTAAACATTAATTTCCTTTGTATTTTCTTCGTGAATTATCAATGCGTTTGAGAACAGTAATTAATCCACTTCCATTCTTGCGATCCTGCAATTATTCTCCAAACTGATGCTTTGATTTGTTCTATAGATTCTTTTTATCCAATTGAATTGTAATATTTGGCAGCATTTCACGATATAATTATAAATAACATGGAAAGAAGAGTGTCCCTTTAAGGTATGATGAGATCCACAATGTCTTATTTGTGCTACTGTATATTTTTTTCAGCTATGAATGGAATTCCGTCAGTGGTGATGTGAATGAACCATTTCACTCAGAGACTTGAGAACAATCTGAGATGGACGACTGGAAGCGAATTTTTCTGTTTATACTCATGGGGTTGTAGCGCTGTTTAAATTTCATAAAATAGTAAACGATCTTAAGTTTGGATAAAAGAAGAAGTCGAAGAAGGAAAGATTAACTAGAGTTTTAACTTGTTTGAACACCCAATAGGCCATTTGCACGATGGCGTCATTTGACTACAACTACCAGAATTCATTTCGTTTTTCCTTTCTTATTTACATTTTAATTAACAATAGCCCTAATTTGCACTACAAAACAAAAAACTGAAGGATTCTGGTAGTTGTAGTCAAATGACGTCATCGTGCAAATGGCCTATTCTTTCATCTTTCATCAAGGGTGGTTTCCATTGCAGCAACAACAATGATCATTACTGTCACAAAAGGGTCGTTGTGCGTCCGCGTTCCTTCTCGCGCACCTGTTCAGAGGAGGATGAAAAAATCGATCCCCTTAAAACGGCTGAAAATCGAACCTGGCCTATTCCTTGATTAGGGTAACTTATGCTGTGTTCACACTAGGGTGAAACATTTTTAGTCACGAATGAAACATGTTTTATTATGAAAAGTGTTCAAATCAGGCGGCGCATTCCGCGAATCATGATCGGAGCATGTTTATTCTGAGCATGATTAAACTATCTCATGACGTACGAAACACGTTAGCGCAAATGTCATTTACTTGTGAAACACTGCATCACCCTTCGTCCCCAAAGAGCTTGACGAGTGAAATTAAACCACAAAATCATACAACAGCAAGTTCGGGCTCTATTCGTTTCAGTTCATGTGTAATTATAAAGATTTTTTGCGAGCTCAATGCCTGCTTCGTAAAGCCTGGTTTCCATATAATCGCAACGATTGCGATCGACGATCGCTGCGATTCGTGCGACCCTTGCGATCATATGGAAACCAAAACGTTGCGATCGTTGCGATTGCGATCGCAAAGATAGAAATTTTTCTATCTCTGCGATCGCAATCGCAACGGATCGCAACGATCGCAACGTTTTGGTTTCCATATGATCGCAAGGGTCGCAAGAATCGCAGCGATCGTCGATCGTAACGATCGCTGCGATCGTTGCGATTATATGGAAACCAGGCTTAAAACAGTATAAATTATAGAACCAGGCGTGAAACGTGTTTGAAATTAACAACTAATCATGTGAACAATGACATTGCAAACATTTTTACGGGAAACGAGTTTCATTGAAACATGTTTATTCTGAACATATTTTGGTGTAGATGTGAACACAGCATTGGTGGTAACCTTTTATTTGAAGAAGGGCAGCAACTACAAAAGATGTTTTAGGTGTTTTAATTTATCCCAATTGCAAATTTACGAAAGTTAGTAAGAAATTTTATTTCGTTAAGATGTAAGGTTTTTTTCGTATATATGCAGGGGCATATTCAGTAGTCAAATAGTTTATTTCATTAAAATGTTTACTAAAGCTATAAACATGTACAGTATAGTTAAGTATTAAATGGATATTTATTAAACTGGTTGAGGAAAACGTTTTACTGTCTTTGCTGCTTTCCGATTGGCTGAAAATTATAGCCGTGCTTTTATAACAACAGAAACACAATAATTCTGTACATACAAGACGTTTTGTCCAGCTCTGTAATAACCTGCGATCAGGCTTTTTTTTCGTAAAAAAAGGCAAAAGTCGGCGGAAGGGCGCGGGGATTTTTTTTGTTCCTTGCGCTTCCACCGACATTCGCTCCGAAAGAGAGAGCGTCTGATTGCACGTTAGCTCTGTACAAATACGTCAGCTCCCGGAAATTTGTGAAAAACCTTAACCCTAACCCTCCCTCCCTCCCCCCTCCCAATTAAGCCCTTTCTTTAATATATAAAAGGGTATATACTTCATGGTGGGTCTTAATTTATGCACATCAAAGAATCCGGCACTTATTTAGGGTTAAGAACTCATTTTAAAATGATTAGCTTTTATTTACTGTTATGGGTATTTTGTGATATCCATAACAGTAAATAAAAGCTAATCATTTTAAAATGAGTTTTTTAGCCCTAAATAAGTGCCGGATTCTTTGATTTACATAAATTAAAACCCACCATGAAGTATATACCTGTGAAAGCCTTCCCTTTTTAGCAAGGCGCAGCCAATTGCTCATGGTCACGCGCAGTGACGCTGGCCAATATTTGAGGTCATTACCACGTGCAGTTTGGTAGACAATTGGCGTTCGCGTCTTTTTTTTTTTTTAATTTTATTTTTACCTTTTTGCTGCTACATTGTGCTGACGAGACCCAACCAGGTCGAAACAGCTGTCCACGGTTGCATTTTGGCTTTCATTTTGGGCTCTTTCATGTCATTGTCGCGTTCAATGTTCCAATAGGTAAAAACGGTAAATTGATCCTTACGGCAAGGAGAAGAAATTGAGACAGAAATGAAATTAAAAAAAAACCAAGCAGTTGAATATATTTGCCCGATTTTTCGGTTTGCACAAAAAACCTTCAAAACAAAAATGAATACATGTACTACGTAGTATCAGCCTTTATTTGTATACAGGTCATACAGGCTACCTGCGATCAGGCCTGATCGCAGGCTTAGAGCGATCATGCGCGCCTGATCGAGTCTCGGAGCGCGAAGTGTGAGAGTGTGAAAGTCGACGGAAGGGTTCGGGGAGGGAAAAAAAAGAGAAAAAAAGAGAGAGTAAGTAGCCTGCGTAGCAGGCGCATGAAAATAATATGGGCGCAAGAAAGAACGGGGCGTGCGAGGGAGACAAGTGACACCCGAAGTGAGGAGGGAAGGAGAACATTCTCGAGGAGCGCCTGACAGTCAGTAAGGCGACTGGGGACAAGTCATCACCTTCTACCGATGTACTCTTCTACGACCCCATAGTCAATTTTTTGTTCGTACTTATCGGGGAGGGGAGGGGAGGGGATTGCAGTGTGGCGTGATATCCGTGTGACCAGCGTGCACCGTTCGTGAAAGAGGACTCCTCAGTTATGGCAAAGTCGTGGCCTTGTTTCAGCTTTTCCTTTGTACCTGCGTTGGTTTTGAGCATTGTCCTTGCTTCTTCAGCAAGTGGTCGTTTCGTTAATGAAGCGAAAAGAAACCTTTTGCCTACACACCGCTCAACGCGAGACAATGCACTGGATAATGAAACCGGAAAAAGCTGTACAAAGTCTGGCTGCTCATTCGCCGTCAACGCAAGCGAAGCAGTGAAATTTAGAAGTCTAATATACGATGAGAATGCTCTAGCTGTGTTTATCTTTGTTACAGTTGGGAACACTGCAGTCTTGGTTAAGCAAAACTCAGGAAACTATCAAAAAGACGAAGGAAAGAATATGTCGTCAAATGAACTTCAAATTAAGCAGAAATGGGCCTGGCTGCGTAACAAGCGAGGAAGATTTCTGGCAACGCTACCTTATGATTTTGACATCCTTTCGCTTACAACGTTGAAAAGAGACGCTTTTAGTGAAGACCTTAACATAACCACAAATCCTGTGAACTGCTATGCAAACTTGTCTCAAAATTGTTTGTATAGTTTGGTTGCTAGAGCCATTGTTGAAGACTTGACTGGACCTCTTGGCAATGTATGTGTTAGGACAGAGGAAATTAAAGAGGGGGATACTATGAAAGATGGGGGATACCTCTGTTGTAAGCAAAGGAACAATTCTGTTTTCAGCTGTGACATACCAATCGAAAACAATCAATGGGTTGAAATTGCACTCAGGTTTCTTTGGGCCTCATCAATTGGATTTGGAGTCTTTGCACCTCTGTTATTCAAGTATCTACCCAAAGAGTTCAAAAGAGGACCAAGAGTTAAAACAAAAGCAGTATTTGCTAGACATGAATCTGAGATTTCAGAAGTTGAGACGTCATCTCTGGCGGACTTAACTTCAGTACGTACCCGCCAGGTGCTGTTTGCATTGGATGGTGGCATGCTGGACGTTCTAAGGACACAAACAGAGTCAGTTTTCTTCTCAAGATTATGCCGCTGTCTTTTTTTGATCTTATTAAGCTGCCTCCCAATTCTTCAAGGCTTCATTTATGCTTATTTGAAAAGATCCGAGGTTGGAATATCCACTGGAAAATTACTTGGTGTCGGAGATGCATTTATCACCTTGATTGAACGTGATGGACAGTTCGCATTGAGTGTGGCATATTGTTTTTGCATTGTGCTTATCTGTATTGCAATTGCAATCCCTAGAACTCTATCGGACTTTGCAAGACGGCTTTCAGGGAGAAAAGATGAGCGTACATTCCTTGGATTTAGGAAACCTGATGAGATCATTTGTTCTTCAGATCAGCGAGGATTCCAACTCCTGTATGAAAACATGGTGTTTCATCTGAATTGCCTTCTTATGTTCAAGTTTTGGAAGTTTGTGTTCTTGGTCATCACTTTTCCATTACAGAAGCTATGTGGTATGGATCTATTTGAGGATGATGCTGACTCTGGCTTTCACAATGAGCCATCAGACAGTGAGAACAGATCGCAACTGTGCTCAAAGATTTGCAGAGGAGTTCTTTTATTATTATTCTTTCCTCTGTGGGCAGTAACCATTTCAACAGCATTTGTTCTCTATGTTTTTCCTGTAACCTATGTGGCTTTCCGCGTTTGGAAAATGTTATTCCGAATTGAAATTGAATCACAGTGCTGCCAAAACATCCCTTCATTTGTCAAGATAACATCATTTCCCATTTTGTACATAATGTTCATCATCTTTTGCATGTGTGTAGAGGCATCATATTTCATGCTAGCAGTCACTTTGACAATCAACATCATGTTCTTGGGAAGTGTTGCTGGTTTTACTATCATGGGCCTGTTATTTTACATCGATGTTTACCTGCCATACATCGTTCTCGGTGCTTGGGTCCTTATGTACACCTTGAGGGGAGTTAACAAATATTATGCACAGTTTACAAGACTGAAGACCATTGTTTTTGAAGAGTGTGAAAAGTTTGACAATGACACTAAAACAGAAGCCAGCATCCGAGAAACATTCAGTGGGCCCATTTCTGCAGAAAGGCGATCAACAACAGTGCCATCCCTCTCAAGATCAAAGTCAGTTAACTTTCTTGTGACTGTAGATGACTATGGTGTCCCAAGTATTCCACTAGAGATATTCCTTGCATCTTCCCAGCAACTGATGCCTTTCAAGCGCATTATCTTGGCAAAGCTGTTGAAGGTAATTGCTCTTGGATGCTACCTTGTGGCAATATTTTTATTTGTTATGTCACTGATGGAATTTAAAGCAGCAAGCAGTGTAGTGCAAGGATTGGCCCTTTTGCTTCTGGGCGGGTTGCCGCTGTTGGCTTTCCAGAGTCAAGGTCATGTGTCCGAGGCGGAAGAAATTAGATCAAGGTTTTATGTCAAGGATTTCATCAAACAGTATACCAAGAGAGCTTTGTGAGTTTGGATATTATGCACTAATTAAACTTTGTCACAGATATAATATCATGGATGGGCATATAAATAGGTTGAGGGGGCTGGGGTTATATCTTAGAGAACTGTTACTTGTTTGGGGTGGTTGTTGGTCACCTCAGTAAAGGGATAGTCTGAGTAATGCTGTTTTCTCATAAGAAAATGCATGACCTTTTGTAATAATGAGGCAATGTTAGGCCAAGAGATTGGCTTATAAGCAAAGGTTGTTATGATCTTACAGTATGATCAGTACCTTTTTAAACCCTGTTATCACCTTGTAGAGTCCTGGGGGTGGGGGGGGGGGGGTAGGAGGGGGTACTCAGGTATAATTGTGATGGGGAGGTGCAAAGACTTTATTAGGGTTCAAAATAATTATTTACTTTCTGAGGACTTTGTTTGGGTTAGAAATTTTGTAGTGACCTTTTTGGGGTGATAGATTTTGAGAGGAATATTTTTGGGGGTCAGCAAAAACCATAACTTTTTTATGCAAAGAAAAGGAACTTTTTAGGGGTTATTTTCTGGGCCATTGGCCTCATTCGAACTTCCATGTCATTTTATAGCTGAGTACCCCCCTGGGGTAGAGACTCTTTTCTTTTGGTGGGGGAGAGGTAGTTTGCCAAACTGGTCAACTTGACAAACTTATACCTACCAACTCACACACATTATGCGTGTGTCACGCCTGTGGATCAAAAGCATCGATCACACGCACAATTCCGGTGACTACTTGTTCATTAACCATTAACGTGAAAAATTGAATTCAATTTCCACCCAAAATAGTCCAGTCAACGGCGCTAAATGTTGCGTTTGAGTCCCAAATAACAAGCTGAAAGGTCGTTATTAGATCGGCAAGATCGCACCGAGCTTTTGAGCACTGTGAAATTTGGCAACCTTTGGAAATCATCGGAACATCTTCGGGAATCTTCGGAAATGTTCGGAAGTTGTTGGAACATCCTCGGTAGTGTTCGGGAAGTTGTTGGAAATTTTTTGGAAATTCCGGTAATGTGGATACGAAAATCACACACATTTGACTTAGGAAAAGTTGGCAGGTATACAGACTATATTACGTATACTCAAGTAGAAATTGTTTGAAAAATCCTTTTATGTTTTAATGAACCCCTATTAACTTGTGAATGTGCAGAGTGTTGAACAAGTTAAAGCATTTGGGAAGTAAGAGATTTTGCTCGATTGCTTGCTCATTTGGCTGTTAACGTTAAGCCAGCGATATGTAATGGTTGCCTGCCTTACCTGTTAGGACTATGTTGGAGGGACGGGAGGGTGGGGTGTTAAATGCAATGGTTGGGGTTCAGAGAAGCGAACCGTCTAGGAGAGGGGTGGGTCAGAACGTTTTGTATTCACGATTTAGCTCATAGCAGCCTTGATTAAAAGGGGGGGGGGGGGGCAAAGAATATTTGAAATTCTTTATAAATTAGTCAGTAGAAGCCATGTGAGTTGTAGAAAACATTAGTAAAGGACACAGCAGACAAATCACTAATTTTCTCAATATTGGTTAAGTTTATTCTTTGATTTGTTTTGAATTGCAGTAATCCTAAATTGCTACATTTTAGAATAAATCCTGCAGTATGGAAATGAGTAAATAATAGTTTTTGTAGTAACAATATTAGAGTGGTTTCACATAACCCATGAAATAGACATAAGACAAATAGACACTATCAGACACTAAGTCCATTGTTTTCTTTTGTTTACTTTTGACTGTTAGACAGTGACTGTATAATATGTTTCATGGGTTTTCTGGAATCACTCTATTATCACTGTGGTGTTAAAAGGCCAAAGTCAAATCAAAGTCATCATGCTTATTTGCATTGCACTATAAGATAGGAACATATGAAAAAGAAAAAGGCAATGTAGGACACAATAATATTAATATTATTTTAAAGAAGAATTTATCAAATTTAATATTAAATTAATGTTGAGATTGTTATTGATATTAATTAGCTTTTAGGTAATAAAAATTAAACCGTCATTGTTACATGAAAGTAGTTAAAAGTAAAGTTCTAAACAATGCAATAATTGTCCAATTTTGTCATAATATTTGTTGAAATGTCTGTTTCTTGAGTTATGTGATACTACTGTTACAGTAATGATCCAGAAAAATACTTGAAAAGTGAGCTTCGACATGCTTCATTATAGACTAGACTATTAGGTAAAATATCTTTTTGTAAAATTTAGAGATGTACCTGGCCTACAAAGTGTGCAATGCATACAGTTAGCAGCTTCTCTGAAGAGCTGTCCAGATTGGATAAAACAAACAATAGTTTTCATTGTAGACTTAGTATTGTTTTGTTTCTGTTGTTTCTTGTTCTATTCTATCTATCCGATTGGGTTAGATCTTCTGGGAGCTGCTACATCACCGTAAAATCTGGCAAAGTCTGTGGGGAATTTTTTTAGACAAGCGTATGCAAAAGTCAAAACTCAATTACACACTTTGTAGCCAAGGTACATACCTCAAATTTTTACACAAACATCTTTTACCTTGTATAATAAATTTACTATTTGTAAATTACTCAGATATCTAATTTGATGAAAATAAGTTAATAATGAGGTTTTTTTGCCATACAAACATTCTATTTTGTGATTTGTTTGTCCCATTCAGTCAAAATGGTAGATTTTACTCTGAAAAGTTCAATTTCTTACCATAGGTCGATTACTTAAATTTGACAAAAATAATCTGTGGTCAATAGTCTTGTATATGTATGAATGTGAATAACGTAATGTTCCTTTTTTGAGATATCTCCAGAAATGCAGGCAGAGGGGAGCACGCTACTCCATGACTAGCATCTCAAAGTGTCCTCACCTATAAAAGTTTACCAAAACACACAAAATTTTGTCACATGAAGTAATATGTAATATTGTGGGCGGCACGGTGGTCTAGTGGTTAGCGCGTCGGACTTTCAACCTGAAGGTCGGTGGTTCGAAGCCTGGTCTCTGCCGTCGTGTTGTTTCCTTAGACAAGAAACTTTACTCCACACTGTCTCTCTCCACCCAGGTGTATAAATGGGTACCGGCGACAAAATGCTGGGGGTAACCCTGCGATGGACTAGTATCCCATCCAGGGGGGAGTAGCAATATTCCTAGTCGCTTCATGCTATAGAAACCGGGTTTAAGCTCCGGCCGTTGTGAGCCTTCTGGCTCGGGTGCGCGACTTTACTTTTTTTTTTAAGTAATATGAAAACGACAAACAACTCTGTCAAATATGAAGTACTCATTAAACAATACTTGCCTGCATTTCTGGTCTGAAAACTGATTAACAGTCAAATATTATCTTTGTGAGGAAATAAAGTAACATACCATTTTATTCATGTCAGTGTTATTATTTGTCCCTTGGGTGTCTCATAGTGTGTGTATATGTGTATGTGTTGGGGGTGGGGGGGGGGGGGGGAGGGTTTGGTGGGAGGAGCAGTTTGTGTTAGTTTCATCCTTTGGCAGTTTTTTGGTGTTGAAGATGTGATCACTAAATGATGTAAAACAATAAAAGATTCAAAAGATACTGAGTCTGCCTAAAGCAAAGGAAATAAGAGATGTTGCACACAGGCTAAAAAATGCTAAACAATACCCACAATGCAAAAGCTGACTAACAATAGTTTCTGTAACACCAAGAAATACCTCTTCTTTTTTATCAAGCTAAATTTTATCTGCATTTACTGGTGTAATCAGATGTGCTTATAAGGCAGAGACCTGGGGCACTTTCCATTTAACCAAAAATTCCGGAAATTCAGGGTTGGGAAGGGAATGGAACAGAAACGAATAAAATTCCGGAATTTTAGGACAACCTCGCAACTGAGGTTATCCTGACGTTCCGGTGCAACGGTGCAACCAACTGGAAAAAACTGTTCCATTCACCACACGGAATACCTGGAATTTCAAACCGAATTTTTGGTCAAATGGAAAGCGTCCCTGGAGAACGAGAACAAAAACAAAAATGAAAAGAGGGAGGAAGTTGTCAGTAAAAATAGCTCGGAATAAAGCTTTGGCTCTGAGGGCCATATTACCTTTGCAAAATACAGTATGTGGTTCCAGATAATATCCATACCTTCCCAATAGAAGGTTGTTGGAAATTTGTAGGGGGAGGAGGGGGGAGGTGGGGGGGGGGGGGGGGTTATTAAAAGCCAAAGTTTACAAAGGAAAGTATGAAGCTTAATTGAAATTTCCAGAGGGGTGGCATGGTCCACACTAAAAAAATGCTTCTGTGGAAGGGGTATGGATATTTTCTGAAACAACACAATACAGTAAGATGGGACCCTATGCCCCTCCCCTACAAACCTCCCCTAAAAACCAAACCTCCTTATTGATACCTCTAGGATGGCATGCACCATTATTGCTTATCAGTAGTGTGCAGATCCCCACCCCTCCCGTTCCTTACATCTCCCTAGAAGAATTTACCACTGGCAAACCCGGACTGGGTAATCCATGTAAATTTAAATGTTATGAACTTACACTTGTAGATGCTTGTAACTTACACTTACACTTGCAAATTTCTTACAGCTTTTATTGTTTATAATTTTTGAGATCTTTCTAATAGCCCATTTCCGAGATGCTCTTTTTAATAGCCTCCTTTTCAAACCGTGGCCATGGCCAACTGGTGGATATATAAGTTTTATTTGCATTTGAAAGAAAACTCATATCCATATGAATGGTTTTGCACTTAGCCTCGGTTTAAAAAGGAGGTTAAGAGATTTTTTGTTTGTTTGTTTGTTAGTTTTTTTTTGGTTTTCACGGGATAGGTACCCTGGGTGCCAGAGGTTTTTATTTTTTAGTGAAAACGGCGAATTTGAGCGGCGAAGCCGCGACAACGAGGCGCAACGCGCCGAGAAAAAATAAAAACCTCTGGGCACTCGAGTACACAACCTCATTTCCATGCGATTTGTGGATCGGATATCTCACCAAACCGGTTTTAAACCTTGGGGACCAAAGCGTGTCTGTTTGTTTACATTTAATCTAACAGCTGACATGTTTAAAACGCGGTCGAGACAGAAATATTAAATCAAAAAAGATACATCGATGACATTTTTTCACTGTAGAGTGTCGAGAAAAAGGAGATAGAAGATTTTATTGTCCTTGCAAACAAACATTAATCTCAGACAAAGAAGTAAACTTTCTGGATACAACCGTTTTCAAAGGCGAGAGATTTAACAAACAAAGAATCCTTGATATCCGCACGCAATTAATCCAGTACACCTATTTCTCTTCCTGTCACCTACCAGTGGTCAGCGAAATCGTTCAGCGAGAATACCTGCAACTCCAAAGCACGCCTCCGTGCTAGAGATAAAAATTTTCCTCGTTCAAACAAAACTCTAAAGGTCACACTCCACGATAACACGAATTAATAAGTCGTGTCTGGCCTGTCAACACCTCTTTTCAAGACATCCTTGCGCTGAATAAATTAGTTCTCTGATATTTTGAAAATTTGGATACTAAAGAGTAACCCACAGCGTTTCTTAAGGACGGTGCCACTTATTGTTATTGCGCATACGTTCTGCGCATGCATTGCGCGATAGTCGCGCGAGACACTGGTTATTTTTTAAACGCGAGCGCGGGTGGTAAAGACTAAGTTCCACCCACTTTTCATGTCAACTGTCAACTCCCTGGATCAGTTTCTAAACTTTATAATTAATACAAGATAAAAAGAGTTCTCAAAAATCTATAAAAATGTGTTTATAGGCCTTCTGCAACCTAAAAGTGCTAAATTCTTTCTCTATTTTGCAAATAACACAGCCTCGGTAATGAAACTATTTTGAGCTAATTGGCGATGCTGCTTCGATCAGCAGAACGCGTACGTTTTGCCTTTCTTTACGAAGATTGTTTACATTGGCTCCTTTTCACCATTCAAAATTTTAACAAAACTTAAAGTCAAACCAGACTAGTGTTTTTTATACATAAAACAAGCATCCTCAAGGCATAAAATCCAAGGAAAGGCTGGCGTGTTGTTATTTCAATTGACTGCAAGTTTTTGTTTGGCGGCCAAACTCGCGTTGTTTGAAATTTTTGTTTATCTGCAAAAATCTTTTGCCAGTGGCCATTTTTGCGAATAAAAAAGTATATAAGCTTAACAAAAGCAGAAAAACAATTGTTCATGACCAGTTAAATCAAACAAACGTCGAAAAGGAGAATTGAGATGAGCAAAGCGTTTCGAAAAAACCGTTTTTGACAATTGATGAAGGTATTTTAAAAAAACAAGGCTGAAACCAGCAACTAAAGAAAACTTCCCTCCCTGGATTGCTGGCAAGCATGGTTTTTGGTGTAATCTTTCATAAACACATTTGTGCATTTAGGTACAATTGATTTCCTTTATTCTCTATTATAGGCAAGTGATGTTTTTCGAAGTCGCATCGTGTCAGTTCTCAACTTCTTTGCATTAAGTTATTAGAGCAAATTTTGATAGGCGAAAAACTTGCCATAATAAACTGAAAAGAAATCTTATCTTTTTAGATCAAATAAAGCCGTAGACTTAGGCAAAAAAAGTGTTTTATTATTTCACAATTTTTTGGACATTAAAGTGTAAACTCTTTTAAAGTTATCAGAGAATCCATGAAAACTACAGGAGCTTCACAAGAAAGTAAACACGTGGCCAAATGAAATTACAAAACTCAAGCACTTTTCAACAAATATTTCTTAAATTTGACTCCAAATAACCGTTAAAAGACTAACCTGCCAATCTAGAGTTTTTCGGCAGCCGACCAGTCACCTCGATATAGCACTGATGTTTTCAAGTTGGTAATGGATCGGAAGAAGATGCACACAATGGAAAGTTCTTGTGCCCGAAGGCACATAATAAATCCGTAGATCCACTGTAGATCAATGGAAGTAAACGGATTTTGCTTTTTTACTCCTTTACTGTGCTGTTTGACCTTGAAATCCCCGAAAAATGTTTCTCAAAAGAGCACCTTACATCTACGAGAATTCCCTTGAATTCTACAATGTTTGTCTTTTTATCTTGCCTGAAAGTATTTAAAAGTTTTGAACGGTAAGCCGTCGAGTGGAAATCCCAGCATGCCCCCGAAAAAGACACGCACAATATTCAACTTACTAGGGAGGGCATAGAAAAAAATGTCGCGAACCCCGAAAGTGATTCCGTAGAGGTTGAAAACATCTAAATATAACTTGTAAAAACGCGTGGTTACCCCTACTTTTTATCTTATAAAATTGAAGTGGTAAGCATATTAAGCACACAATTAATTTTTTGTTCTGGGCAAAATATATTAAGACTGTCTTTTTGGCGAACGTGGGAAAGCTGTCAGGGTCGATAATGGCTCCGTTGTGATGATTTTGTAGCTTAAAACACATAAACAGCAGTTGTTATGTTACCATTCGTTATGTGTTTTAGAGATTTTTAGAAATATTGTTGCTTTTATGTATGTAAAGGCGAATTCTACGGAAATCCGCGAAGAAAGATCTATTTTTCCTTTTTTCGAAAAAATGCTGATGTCAGCATTTTTTCCAGATTAAAGCTTAATTATCTCCGAAAAATGCGTGGTTACCCCCAATTTTCTCTTTGGATTCCAATAGCCTCTGCTAAGATCTACTTTTCCCGCATAGTCAAAAACCTGGCAAAATACCTTGCCATTAGGTGGCACCGTCCTTAAAGATCGCAAAAAGCCGCGATCTCTATCTACGCCCGCCATTGTTGTTTGTGTGGCTTCACTTTGGGAAACCGGTTTTTCACGCGCCCGTTGAGAATTGTTTCGGTCCAGCCAATCGAAGTTGCTGTTGCATCGTTAACTCCCGGTAGAGTCTGGAAACAAGTAGGAGAACCAATCAGCGACCTAGTTCAGATTCTGAACTAGATCCTCGCATGGAAATGAGGTTGTATATTCGAGTGACCAGAGGTCCGTCTCGCGAGCTTCTTCTAACCGTTTATGCGGTTAATTTCACTCATGATATTCAGAGAACGGACCTCTGGAGCCAGGGTGCGGGATAGGGGGCCCGTTTCTCGAAACTCCCGGTAACTTTTCGGGCCCGAAGCCAAATATTGAAATCAAAATCTAAAGATTAAAAGCGCGGATAGTAGCGAACAAACCAATCCATTTTGTTTTGCTAACTGATAGTTTTATCGTATTATCTGCAAAACTTTTGAAACCTCGATCTTCAATGAAAGTAAAACAGCTATTACCGGGTCTTTCGAGAAACGACCCCCAGGGGAGCTGGAGGAGAGGGAGGGATTCTAAACAGTTCATTCGGCGCAGAGGCGCGAAGCTTTGAATAATTCTTTGTGAATGTTTTGGTTGAATATTCCACGCTGATGGTCTGAAAATTCAACTTGAGCATTTTAGATGGGTGTTCACCAACTTTGGAATATACTGGAACCAGTTAGGAGAAAGGAAAACCTCTCTGCGCTACGCAACAAGACATTGTGTGTAGATTTGAGCGGTTGGATATGTGAGGCGCGGTGTGCTAAGGGGCTGAAACAACATGTCAGTAAACCACATCTTCGAAATCTCTTCTTTCGATTGCTCTATTTGACTCGGTTAGGGGTTAAGCTGGTATTTGTTGCTGATGGTGAACCACCTGAACTGAAATGGGAAGCCATAGCAAAGCGAATTCAAGCTAGAAATGGCGAGCAAAATTGGAGATCGAAGAACTCTCAAAAATCTGGTTCGGGAGCGCGTGTTGGACGATCACATTTCGCTGTCTGGGTTAGAGAGGTACGCTTTAGGTTAACAAATAAATGTAAGTTTTTACTCATCAGGGTTTACTTAGTTTATTTTTGACATTTACTTTGGCTAAACACTAATTCATATCACCGATAAAAAGCCTATGAAGTTCTTCACTTTTACCCAGAGCGAATCATTGCAGATTAACCCCGCAACTTCCGACAACTTCATTTACATGTGTCGAAATGCTTTGCAGAAAGCATAACACAATTATTTAACGAGATTTCATTTCATTTTTCATTTTATTTATTTATTTATTTTATTTATTAATTAAGTTGCGGGGTATGTTCAGTTTAGCACCCACAACTATCAGCGCCAAAAGATATCTAGAGGGACATTATGAGGGAAAAGGAATAATTGAATGGAATGGAATAATCAAAAACCAACACTTCCAAATTCCAATAAGATCTGGAAAGTGATTTATGTATTATTTCAAACTTAAAGAGATTTTCTATTGAAATTTGGAGTGTGAAAACCCTGTTCGGGGCTCGCAACCAATCAGAATGATGAAAACTTTCTCACATGCGAAAAAAGTGTTTTGTCCAATCACAAATCTCAGTATGTATAAAATAAACACATTACAGCATGGGCAGTACTTTGTACGTCATTTACACACTTGTTGCTTTGCATCAGAAATTGAATGATAGGGGTTTGCGAGCGAGTGAGATTTCTGATACAAACCAACTTGTGCATAAATACCGTACGCCTGTGCTCATGTCCCTGCCGGACAATGCCGGGGCATTAGCCTTAAGTGAAAGAAATTGCCAAATGCCCCTTGGCGGGGACTTTTTGCAGAAATGGAGCCAGGTCTATTCTTTGAAGTCGAAAACACAAAGATGTCAACTGTGTTGGTAGGCTAATGCCTGACCCCTGGGATTTGAACCTGAGCAAATGCAAAAGGGAGCCCTCACTCTTTTAAATGCCTCGGGCTATGAAAACAGTTTTTAAGGAACAAGTGAAGTTCTTGAGATGATCAAGATTGAGCTGGAGCTCAAACACCTACATGTAGGAGATTCACTGCCTCGTCCCCAGTCGCTCATGAAACTTGAGAAGTTCTAGATGTAAATCCTTAAAATAGCATTGCAAAAATATTTTTAATGATCACCCTGTAATTGTGTATAAATAAACAGTTAAATAAGTAAACATTATAAACTATTGTTTTATTTCCAGTGCCGCAATCTCTTAAACCTCTTGGGGATACCATGTATTGAGAGTGCAGGAGAAGCAGAAGCTCTCTGTGCCTGGCTTGATCTTCATCAGGTATATATGGTGATCAATATCAAATTTCTTTTATGTGGCTAAAAAACAATTTAGGCAAAGTTTATACCGGTAAACTCGAGTCCATGCAGTCAGTGGTCTGCTTCGTGACGGGCTGCGCAATACATGACCTACGGTGCATACGTTACATTTCCCAATGCATTGAATTCAAGCTTGCAGTGTTAAGTAAATCATTGTGGAGTCTTGCCCTGCCTCCCACTTATTGTCAGACTTTGTGAATTTAATCTGTAAGTTTGAGGTTAGGTGAATAGTTTTTTCACTGATTTATCAGTGTGATGGTGCCTTGGTGAGGCTGCGCATGGGAGGTTCCTGAAAATGAAAATGTTTTTTAACTCATTTATTTCTGTCAACGATTACAATTTCCGTGCACAAATTGCTTGGAGGTGAATAGCACTTGCTATCCTGAGTTTCAGTAGCCAATCAGAGTGCACCAACAATGCTACATGTACAGTATCTGCTGTTTTAGTATAGTTTATGTATATATTAGAAACGTTTTTACATGTTATTAAAAAAAATAACATTAATTTATGTTAACAAATTGAAGTTGTTAAGAATTTTTCTTAATAATGTTAGATTGTGGATGGTTGTATAACCAATGACGGCGATGCATTTTTATACGGAGCAAGAACTGTTTACAGAGATCTCTGTATTAGTGGGAAGGTAAGTTCATGTTTATCTTTCAAATAACGTTTTCTTTTCGTTTTCTTTCGAAACGTTTATCTTATTAATCGCAATTGTAGTTATAATCTTTTAGCTTTCTATCTTATAGTTATAGTTTTTTATTGTATCTTATAACTTTTATCTTTTAGTTGTTTAGTTATTTCTATTTACTTACAGGACCCCATTGATAACAGTGTTTTTTAAATACTGATGGGTTTTATCCTGCTTAAATATTCATAATAAATAATAATAATTTATTCACTTAATTTAGCGCCTTTTAACATTAAAATGATCAAAAGCGCTTTACACAAGTTTTATACTAATTTTTATACTTTACTTATTGTTATACTTACTAATTTATATAATTTTATACTAATTATAATTTAATCCTTATTATTATTATTATTATTATTATTATTATTATAATTATTATTATTATTATTAGATGAAACATAATCAATAAGAAATAAGCCCCCCCTGGGCCCCCCTTGAAAAATAAACAAAGCTGCCTGTAAAAAATACATTGTTCTATTTAATTCTTGTCAGTTACATGTAGTTTGGTTATCTGTTCTTGTAGGATGCCTCTGTAGAATGCTACAAAATGGACGACATTGAGTCACAGCTAAGTATGTACACCGATACTAACAGTGAATGAACAATCATATAAATTATTCATTATTTACAATCATTAATATAATTAATTAATTAATTCATTATTTACAATCTCTGAAATAATTAATTGTGACTAATTATAATTTCACAGTAACAGGACATAACCTTTCAAATTCCAAAATAAACACCCTGTCATGATTATTTATAAATACCTCTTCTAAAACTCATTAATAATTTATTAGCATAAATTTTGGCAATTTTATTCCTTCATTTTCTCCACACTTAATGATCAGTTTGAGAAGCTATATCAAACACTCGAAAGAAACACTCTTTCTAGTGTTTCATCAGGTATCCAAACAACTCCGAGTGGGTTTAAAAAAAAAATGGCTGTGCCTTGTTTTTCAAAACATCATTTCTTGCTGTTTGGATATTCTGATAAAACACTCTTCCTCATTTGATATGCATTACTTCTAACATACCGACTTATCAATGCAACTTGTATGCGGTGAACCTTGTCTAAGCTGGACTTCTTCTTTTTCTTCTTCTTCTTCTGTCTGTGGAGAGTTTACTGTGTTTTGTTCATTTGTAGACCTCAACAGGCAGAATTTAGTTTACTGTGTTATGTTCATTTGTAGACCTCAACAGGCAGAATTTAGTTTACTGTGTTATGTTCATTTGTAGACCTCAACAGGCAGAATTTAGTTGCATTTGGAATTCTACTTGGTTGTGATTACCTTCCTCAAGGAGTGTCAGGAGTTGGAAAGGAAATGGCCATGAAACTGATTAGAAATGTTGAGCATGACAACTTAATTGACAGGTGAAATTGATATACGTTTTACAACAATGTCTTTAAAATTAAATCAGGTCATTGTTAATTAATTATCAAGTACAGTTACCATATATTCCTTGAATAATAGCTGGGGGCAATTATTTTTTTTCGCACCAAAAGGGGGCGATTATTCGAGGGAGGCGATTATTTCAAATATTGCTCACTGGAAGTCGTGCCCTAAATATTTGGTTTTATTATCCCATTTTAAAAATAAAAAAATAATCACATCAAATAAACTGAACATGAGCTTTTTCAGTGTTCCAAATCTGGTGCCTTGATTAATTTTCAATGTCAATATCTTCGGCGTCAGAGCTTGAATCATCACTGATCAGTTTTGCTGGATCACACTCCACTTCAGCCTCATCCTCTAGATTTACTGCTGTGGGTATCTCTACAAATGGGTCGGCACAAGCAGCTGTGACAATTTAATTTGACAGGGAGGGGATAAAAGAAAGGGAAGATGGTGAGAGGGGTTGGGGGTGGGTGGCGATTATTCGAGGGAGTCAAATATTTTAAATATTTCTGTCAAAAGGGGGCGATTATTTGAGGGAGGCAATTAATTGAGGGACAGCTATCATTCAAGGAAATATGGTATGTAGAATTAGTTCATTAATAATTTATGTGGAAAATGATCACAGATTTACCCTAAATTTTTACCCTTAATTTTTAGGTGGCTTATTTTTAAGGAGTCTTGTACTCTGTTTTAAGCCTACCTCAGATTTTTTTTTGTAATTGTAAATCTGAAACTTGATTAAATCATCATCATCATCATCATGTCGAGCGCACTCGGATTCCAGAAATGACCTTCCTCCAACCATTGGTGTTCTTCATCACTTCGGGGAGCGCCTCTCTCGTTAGTCCTGAATCTTCCTCTAGCAGGTCAATATAGGTCTTGGCTGGACGTCCCCTAGATCTCTTACCATGTGATGGCTCCCAGAATAACAGTTGGAAAGCTACCTCTTTCTTACTCCTCCAACAATGTCTGCTAAATCTCAGCCTTCTCATGCGTAGTGTAGTCAATACAGGTGGAATATTGCCATATAGCTGCTTGTTTGTGATGTGATCTCTCCAACTGACATTTAGTGCAGCCCTGAGCATCTTTGTGTAACAACCATCTAATCGCTGTTCAAGAGCTTTAGTCAGTGTCCAGCTCTCGGCACTGTACAGAAGAACACTTTCGACAGTTGCCCTGAAGAAATTAAATAAATTAAATAAATTAAATAAATTTCAATGTTATTGTATCTTTTAATAATTAATATTAATTGTATTTTTGTTTAAAGTGACAGTTGAACAGGGTTTTTGTTAAAGCAGGGACACCAGGACCCTTACTCAGCTATTTCAATTCTTGTCTCGGCTATTTCAATTCTTGCCTCGGCTATTTCTCTGGAAAATGTGCTACGATATTTGAACAAAGAACTGCTAAAGTTGATGAGCTATTTGATATTTATTACGAGTGAATAAAACTGTGCTTTGTTACTGCGATGCCTCTTTTCTAGCAGTTAAAAAAAATATTGGTCAGAATAGCCTAAAATGCACACTTTGGGCCTCAAAATTTCAAAAAATTTCTGGGGGAGGCCCCCATACCCTAGCCTGCATGGCAGGCATTTTAAGGGGAAGGGGAAGGGGAAGGCGCATGAGGGAGGGAGGCAGCATCCCCCTCCCACACATATCCCAAATTGGACTGCGTGCCAATAAATGTTCCCTGGCATTTCTAATTTGGTCCAATGTTTTTGTAAACCTTTCCAAAACCCTGTTGAAGCTCAGGTCTTGGACCACTCTTGTAAGTGATCAGTTCTCCTTAGAAACCATCCTCATGAAACCCTGTTTTAACAGCTCTGACTCATAAGGAGGGGGGCATTAGGGTTTTCGGTTCTTTGGTTTTGGTCATTTTCTAGATTTTTTTTTTCGGTTTTTGCACTCAAAATTTCCGGTTTTTGTTTTTGTTTTTCGGTTTTTCCATTTTAAACATCCGGTTTTCGGTTTTTATGAAAAAGAAATGCAGTTTTTCGGTTTTGGTTTTTCGCTTCCTAGTTTCCAGACCTTTTTATTTAACCTCGATCAACCTGTGAAAGTTCACGTGATGCACCATCCAAGTGATGCTGCCAGTGAAATTGGCCTACAAGACCTACAACGGGCAATGGAAGATGAGCTTATAGAAATTGCTTAGTACAGAGTGTGGGGCCCGTTATGGACAGGTTCGACTGTAGTTATATTTCGCTTTGGTATCAAGGGTCATGGGTTTAATATTTGTGAATTTGCTATTTTGATCATTATGTTCAGCAGTTTTTCAGTTTTGATCCATTTTTATTGTGGTTTTTTGGTTTTAATGCAAATTTTGAACAGTTTTCCGGTTTCTTATAGGCCCCAGTGCCCCCCTTCATAAGCAACTGTGACTACCTTTGTGATTTATGAACAGGGCTTTTTCTTTGTTTTTATGAATAAGTTCTTGTAGGTGACCACCATATGGAACTTAAAAATATGTCCACATTTATCTGCATTAATTTTGGTTGCATTTCAAAAATCTTCAAAAGATGTCAACACGAGCAATATGATATAATTATATAATATATTTTTCTAAAGTGTACACAATCCCTTTAACATGTTGTAGGCTTTCAGAGGCCTAAACTTTTATCAAGAAAATTCTGTGCAAAGGTGTCCATTGTAGGGAGGTATGACTGTATACAGTAGTACTGAGCAATGAATTTTCCTATAAAAATTAATAACATAATGTCAGATAATATACCGGTATCTAAAATAATATTAATTATTTATATATAATTGATTAATCAATATTTCACTTGGATCCAATTAAACTGGAAAACTCATCACATAAATATATATTGGTCATCCTTGGAATACATAACTTTTGTCAAAAACATTGTACTTTGCTTTTATTTTCTGTTCTATTAACAAGGTTTTATGAATGGACAAAGGCGACATGTCAAGATGAAAATCTCTCGAGTATAGAGAAATCTGTTAAATGGTAAATGAGATCTATGTAATATTTAGTCAGAGGAAATCTCTTATATTATAGATTTTATATTCAAGACATGCAACATGATGTTAATTAATTAATTATGTTATATTAATTACAATACTGATGCTTTTCAATAACATGTGAATTCTGAAGTTTAAAACTTGACCAACAGTTTTGTTTTTCTCTGCCACAAATATCATAGCGGGCATCTCAGAAAACAATACAGGACCCCATTCATAACAGTGCTTTTTTTGCACTGATGGGTTATCCCGATAAAATATTATTATTATTATTATTATTATTATTATTATTATTATTATTATTATTATTATTATTACTATTATTAATAAACACTCAATGACTGCTCTGAAGGGAAACAGTGAATTTTGTTTCCCAAGACAAAGTTGAGTTAAACATTGAGATTCGAGGGAAACAAAATTCACTGTTTCCCGAGGGACCAGTCATTATAATAAGTGATTTGTTATATAGCAACACAAAAAACACAACACAACACAGTTTGAAAAACACGCCAAGCACTCAAGGTAAACATCAATCACATCATAATCATGCCACCTTTTGTCATGTCGGTCTGATCACATGCGCTAGCGGACAACAGATCTAGAGCAATGTTACCCTCTAACATCAAAATAGTTGCCCGCTTTCGCAAATGTTGCCCGCTTAGAACAATAATATTGGCAGGAAACAGTTTGTTTGTTAGATGTCATGTGACCTTGAATCAACCAATCAATGTGCATGTTCTATTGAGAAAAACTCCAGCTATATAAAAGTGACACTTACCAGTGAAAACCAGGATTTAGACCCCCAACAGTGCTCTTAATTTTCCGTTCTCTCCACTCCTCACCATCTGAATGCCTGGAACAGGCTATTTGTTATTAAAATTTGTGACAGCTTAGTTTAATACAACCTACAGTGTTAGACATTTTAAAACTGATTGCCCTAAAGCATTATTAGCGAAAGTAAATTTAATTGTAAGTCCCAAGTACATGTTTAAGGATCAATCCGGTCACATTTAAAGGGGAATTGCACCTCCTACCCCACCCCTCTGGAATACAGCAGCACAAGAGTAAAATGGAACCCTAAATGAATATGAAAGTGTCACATCATCTTATATAGATGTTGTGGTTCAAATTTTTCTTTGGTTTTAAAATTTTAAACCAGTTTGATTTTTGTTTTCCTTTGTTTCAGAAATTATGATAATGAATCTGAGACAAAGGCAAAATAAAATTGAACTGGTTTGAAAATATTCAAACCAAGGAAAAATTTGAACCACAGCATAGACACCTCTTCATCTTGGACATCCCCAGTGTTTCTTTGTGGCTTAATCCCTTAAAATTATGTTTACTGTAGCCTACATGCTACCTAAAAGCACATAACTATAATTATGATCTTAAAAGATCCTTCACGCAATAGATTGTTCCACTGTGTAAATATTTACTTCTCAATCAGTAACAAATCTGCTCACAGTTACATTCTTATTAACTGCCTATTAATTTTCAATTTCTTAAGCAAAGCGTTAAAGGACAAGAACTTTCCATATCCTAAGGTAAGGCTTTCATATAAGAAAAATAGTTGTCTAAAAAAATAATTTTTATGTTTAAAAAACTAACAAGTCGGTTGACATTGGGTCTTTGGTTAGGATATGTTTCCAGTTTCTAATGTCTTACAATGACCAAAATCAAAGTTTACCAATTTCCACTATGATTATTTTTATCACAAAGTAAAGTGCACGACTGTATATTGTCAATTCCCTCGAAGCGGACAACCATGTAAGGGGACATCGAGAGTTGGCTAGTTCTGGTTGAATGTCACTTGTCTGTCTGTAAGGAGGACACCTCTCAGCCAAATGTCGCTGAATTGTCTGAACTAAACTCTTTATAAGGCTCACAGCTGGAGCTGGACAAGGGTATCCTGCTTCGAGAGAGT
Organism: Cladopsammia gracilis; assembly: GCA_022457155.1. Lineage (NCBI taxonomy): Eukaryota > Metazoa > Cnidaria > Anthozoa > Scleractinia > Dendrophylliidae > Cladopsammia > Cladopsammia gracilis. The sequence continues at coordinate 336,898 of JAJGOT010000148.1, forward strand.
CCACGGTAAATCTGTTCACTTGTAAGTTTCACCCAGGACATTACACCTTGGCACACCAGGACAGTCCTGACACAAGGTTGTATGTTTACATCATGAGTTACTGTTGATGATATATATTATTCCCATTTTCATCACCTGCAGGTGATTCAGGAATTTCTGGCTCCTAAAGTTGTCCCTCAAAGAGTTTCTCTTAAGATCATGAGTCCAGATCTACAGGGAATGGAGGTGACTGTTACTGGCATTTGATTTTATTGTATTTATATTTAACTTTTGAAAAAATATTGTAGTAAAAACACATTACATGTAATTTATGCGCCTTTTTAAAATGTGTATTAAGCATTGCCAAGAGAGGATGATTAAAGATAATAACAATTTTATATTGGAAGTTTTTGCCATTAAATGTTAGGCTGTTAGGAGTAATTAGTTTGATATTTTTGAAAAGTTAATTTAACATAAAGTTTGTGTACATGTAGTTAAATAATAAAGCAATGTAATGTGTTAGTATCATTTTCTTGTTCAAAGGAATTTTGTTTAAAAAATTTAGAATGGCCGGAGGAATACACCAGAGACAAGGTATGACTCTTGAAATAAAGGTCAAATAATATTTATTAACTGAAGGCTTTCCTGCAAAAAAGGCTTATATCGCCTTTTGGGCCGATTTTCATTTTTTGCAGGATTGAGCTAATTTTTGGCAGACTGACTTGTTTTGACATGACAAACACCATTCTGTAACTTTTTTTGCTGATTTGCATCTTGTTTTTGAGAAATTTATTTTGTTTCTAGTTAAACAATACCTTTACATGGCTTTACAATTTTTTGCAACATTGTTTCTCAAAAAAATGGCATGTACATGGCCTAATAAAATAAAATTGTTGTTTGTATAAATTTGCCTGCTAATGAACTATGATATCTATTTCTAAAAGGTTCTTTTGTTAATTACCTATTGGCAAATGACATCGTCGCTGCAACAACACACTTCAGTACTGGTTCAGCCTGCAAGGTAAGTCTAGGGTGTGGGTAAGAACGCACAAATCTGTCATGGTGGGGAAATATTTTATTGTTATCTCTTAATTAATCAGTTCTCATATACTACTCACCACTTTGTAGTGATAGCTGTTATTATCACTTTTGATTGTTTTGTAGTGAAAGAAATGCATGCATAGGCGTATGGGCACCTTTGAATCTACAGCAGTGACCTAGCTTCCTGCCCCTTGTATAACCAAAGTTTATTTCATTGAACAGATGAAGTACAGAATATGTATCTTTAGTTGTCAGTTTTTAAACACTGGCTTACTATGAATATTCTGTTTGTGTTAGTGTGCAGGGTTTGTTTGGTCATGGAAAAACATGACAAAATTTGACAAAATTTTGAAAACAACTGCTTTACTCTATAGGTCATTGAAAATTTGAAAAGTTCATGGAAAAGGCCATAAAATGTTAAAATCTAAAGAGTATGAACCCTGGTGTACTATGCTTCTGTAATAGCCATTTCAGTTTATAAAACTAGCCTCACTAAATAAAAGGCAAAATTTAGGTCTCTTAAAACTGATGAAAATTAAAGCTCTCAAAATCACTGCCATGTTTTTTTCTGTGTTAATTTTGGCAATTTGTGGCTCACGAAAATGCTATTTTCAAAATGACAGTTCAACTCACTCAAAAGTAGAAAAAGAGAAGTGCAGGGTGGGAAAAATTGCTTCTGCTGACTTTTGATCCAAAAAAAGAAAGTGCCTGATCGCAGGTTAAAGTATGTCAACCTTCATCAACATTAATTTTGGTACTGCCAATCACCAACTGATCATATACAGTCTGTAACCTTATAATGAATAGATATAACCTTTTATTATAATTTATAATAATTTTACATAATATACATATAAATAAATACTCTATTTTTCACAGGATAGTGAAAGCTCGAATCCAGCAGAAGATAGAATGTTATGAAGTTGAGTGGCAAAATGTAGCACTAGGTGAAACATGCCCTGCATCTTTTGTGACCATTGAGACCAGAGAGGTAAAAAATTAAATTAGCTCTTTAGTTTTATTGATTAATATTATTAGTGATCATGGTAGTTGAACCTTCTTATCTCTGTTTGAGCCCAGTGCTCGACCTTAGCGGTAGTCCACTAGTCCAGGACTAGTAAAAAATGGGTTTGGGCTAGTAAAATTTGAGCAGATGATGCCTGTTGGCTAGTGAATTTCAGACCCCACTAGCCTAAGGACTAGTACGCCAAAAAGTTAAGGTCGAGCACTGGTTCAACCCCATTTTACTAACTATAATTTCCTTTCTCAGCTTTTTATTCAGGTTTATCCTGACCTTGTGGAAGAATTTAGCAATGCAGAAGCAGCAAAACTATCTAAAAAGTCAAGTAAGTCAATGTGATAGATTTTTCCTTTTTGTGACTTGGTACACTGTAAATAACTCAGTAGAACACAAGTTATAAATTATTATTTAGTACTTAAAAGGAGCAGCTGAGACATTCATCAGTCAATATCAAAGACAATGTTTCTTCACTCTTCTACCAATCTTCCACCCCCCACCCCCACCCCCCATCCACCACCCCCACCCCCCATCCCCCTCCACCATCCACCCCACTCCCTCCAAACAATTGGGTATTTCCTGTTGTTGCAAAAAATTTAAATAATTATTGATTGGCTATTGTGTTCAGTGTCTTTTGAATATTTTGCATCAGTTGTCATCTGGCCCTGGTTGTTCAAAAGGTGGATAGCGCTATCCATCGGATATATCACTATCCAGTGGATAACACAATTGGTTTTGCTAATACCTATCCACTGGATAGTGATTTATCCAGTGGATAACACTATGCACCTTTTGAACAACCGGGGCATAGTGATTACTGTTAACCATTCAATGATGTGTTACTATTCGTTTCTTAACATTACACATAAATATTTCACTTTTAAACTTGGACACCATTATGAACCAAAGGTTTGTTGTATTTGATGAGCTACAATAATGATGATTTGGATGTTGCAGGAAAGAAGAAACTTGATAAGCCATTAACATCCAATGGCTGTCAAGATGAAATGGACTTACTGTCACAGCAACTCAAAGATTTAAGTGTGCAGCAACCATATGGCGTTGAACCATGTCATGGCTCTATTTCTGAAATTGAAAAGCCTGCTGAAGATGACATCTGTAAAGATGAATCTCTGCAAGAAATTATAGATTCAATACTTCCAACAACCAGTGATAATAAGTCATGTTTCCTGGGAAGATGCAGTCCTTTTGTATGGATGGATGATGGCGACGGGGATTTCTTTGCTGCTGGTAAAGATTGGTATGACATTGACAGTGATGAAGATGATAAAGATGACAGAGTCAGCAATGATGTCAAGAATGTCAATGATGATTATGAAGATAATGAAATTTCTTGTGACTACCAGCCTTTAAAGATGAAGGTTAATGTGGCAGCTAAAATGAACCTCAAAGAGAAACTAAAGTCTAATGATGATTATGATGATCATGAAGAGAATTCTCTGAAATGTGACCTTTTAAAGTTGAAAGCTGTTCAATTCAACCCAAGCATCCAAGATGTGTTGGACTGCTGTGACGATGATAATGATGATGATGATGATGACAAGATATGTACTAGCAATAATGTTGATAAATCACTGACATCTGGGATGTCACTTGGAACAAAGCAACCAGCAGAAACAAAACCCATCCCATGCTGTGAAAGCTTAGTTGTTGTTGTCGATTCAAGTGATGATGACAATGTTAGCTATTGTGAAGAACCTCTCCTGACGCTGAAGCAGAGCATCAAAGGGTCAAAGACGAAACAGGCTCCGCTGAATGACACAGATCTAAATGAGATATTTGGGTCTAGTGATCTTTGGTCCAGTGATGATGACCAGGAGGTAAAACACAATCATGGTCATGGCAAATCTCCTACCAGAAAACCATCTTCTTGCATAACAAAGAGCAAGGTTGCCACACATACTGCAAGACTCAGTTATGATGTTTTGGATTTTTCAAGTGCTGAGTCCCTGCAGAAACCAATGCAGTATGCAAACTCAAGTCTTATGTCTAACACTTTTATTGAAAATGGCGGTAAAAATGTGATCAACAAAGGATTTCTGTCAAATGTTGTTCAAGATATCTCTTCTGTTAAGTTAAACACAATCTCATGCAATGATGAAGTCAAGCATGGAGCAGAAATCAATAGAAGTGAGGAGCCAACAAGCACCATGACTAAAAAAGTCCTTTTGCCAAGAAATACAAACCACAACAATTCACAAAAGCCTTTAGTACAACTTTTGAATAGCGATTCTCACAAGACTTCGCAGTGTGAGAGTGATGTTAACAATTGTAAGAGTTCTTTAGAAGAGTCTTGGAAAGAAAATGTTGATTCTCCAATTGATGATTATGTTCCTGCTCCACTGTTCAAAAGACTTGGACAAAATGTCAGTGCAAAACAAAGGTTGGCGAGTCTGCGCTCCATCTCTTCTGCAAAAGATGACATCTAAGTACACTTGTGCATTACATCAAATTTGTTGTATAATGCATGTATGTACTGCGTGGACTAAACTGCTGGTCAGGAGAAGAATGAAAAATATTCATATATGTCGTAGGTTAAAATTATTTCAAATTAGGTTAATTTTTATTTTCCTTTGTCTGAGGTTATGTTAATGAATCTGGGACAAAGGAAAATAAAAATTAACCTAGTTTGAGATAATTTTAACCTAAAACAATTTTAACCTACAACATATACAACAGAAACTTGGGACAGCCAGTTCCCTGAACACGCCCTAGACAGAAAGGTTGAGGTTGTTAAATACTTTCCAGAGGTGGCCATATCCAGAATTCATTGGCCAAGGTTAAATTTACTGTAATTCTTCTAGGGAATAGCCACTTTCAGGAGGTTGTTAATCTTCAAATGAATGGAACCAAGAAGAATACAGTTATTTACACATAAAAAAGCATTTATTTCAAGGGTTTCTATACAAAGAAATTATATAATTTGCTATAATAAATCAAAGAGTGACTCTGATGATGAAAGTTCATTGTAGGTAGAACACTGGTATTTGAGTCGGTACTTCATGTAGATGACATTGGATCTGTGCCACCAGTAAAAGGCTAATACAATAAATAGATGCCACCACTGATGGCTGGAACCCACAAAGTTCACTTTACCTGAAAATAAAAATTTGAGTAATCAAAATGACATGCGTTATATCTTCATTACAACCTTTTCATTATTTGTGAAATCCTCATGGGCTTAGATACAAAAATTCCCCAAAAAATGGGCTAAATTCTCCAAAAATTCTTTAAAAAATTTTGAAAATTCTTAACAAGACAACTTGTTTCTCTCTTGTTTCTGACTGTGAACTAGTAGATGGCTCACTGGTATCAGCCTTATTTGCTACCAAAGGTGATGGAAATCTACGCATAATTTGAGTGGCAAACTGCTGATTAGTTGCACTGTAGACACTACTGTGAAGGTGAGTCCTCAAGTTGGTCAGCAGTAACACAAAATAAACCCTAGGTACTTGGTGTATCCCTGATCATAATGTATGGTACTTCATGTATCCCTTATTGTAATGTATTTAGATATATTGCGGTGTAATTTAGGGTCAGATTACAGTATCTAGGGTTGAAGCACTGATTTCAGTATTTAGGGTTAAGCACTGATTCCAGTATTTCCAGTGTATCGAAAGGGTTAGTTCTTATATATGGTCTGGGCTAGCAGCATATTATCTTATATCCCTTAAAAATTACAGCTTCCGGCAGCTAGTCCTCAGTGGTGTAGTGGATAGTGTGTGTGGAGCAGATCATACGGCCCGGGTTCGAATCCCTATTCTACTGTTGCTTTATTTTTTATTTCTATTGAAATAAAAACTAAGTGTTTAAATACAAAATAATAAGGGATACACCAAGTACATACCAAATAAACACTTTTGCAACGTTTTTGCTTGTGAAAATTGTCAGTGTCACCTGGAAGCCGATTTTTCTCTACCAAATTTTACTCATTGTCCAAAATTATTTTTGGTGTCTAAAATTCTCAATGAAAATAATTCTGGAATTTTATATCTAAGCCTATCATGGAGCATGCACAAACTTAACATAATTAAAATATATGTTACAGTCAATTCTCTCTAAACAGACACCCCTCTAAAATGGACACATAGAGTTGGTCTTTACCACACCTCATTCACTTATTTTACTGTAAATGAACTCTCTATAAGAAAGCTGCCTCTCTGAGATGATTCTGGTCCAGCCAGTGTCCAACTTAAGGAGTAATACAGTCTTGAAACTCTCTTTAAATGGACACTCCTCTAAGACACACCTAATCTTGGTTATGTATAAAAATAACTATTATCAAATGATGACATGCAAACTCTGAATGGGTTTACACTGGCATTAATAAAATTATTATCTTTTGCAGATATCTCAGATCAAGAACAAAATTGTTTGCAGGTTCAAAAGGACAGAATCTGTCAGTTGTTTTCATGATAATTATTATGATTTGTGGCCAAGTAAAACACAATTTTTTGTTGAGTTTTAAACCTCAGAGTTTGCATGTACATTGATTAACTGGTACATGATGATTACCTGGGAAGTATCGTTCTGGAATTTTAAGTCCATAAAATCCTAAGGCAAGTATTCCTAGCAAATACATCACAACCACCTTTGGAATAAAAAGCTGAAAGAGAAAAAAAATCATGAATATGATATTAAAATTAAAATAAAATAAAACTTAAAATAAAATTATTAAAAATAAAATACATAACGAGTAGTTTAGATAATATACATGTAATATTCACTTGATAACATCATACCCAATGAAAGGAATGATACCCATCGTCCCCGTCGACCAATTTCTTAAGAAATAGGTATGCAGACAACCAATTAAAATGAAGAATTTTGTTATTGATAATTTAGTTATTTGACTGGCATCAATCTTAGGTGACTGCTAATTAAGTGAGCGAGCATCACATACTCTGACACTGTAGTCATTCCATCCTCCGAGCAACAGAACCCAGTGAAGTGATGGACCAACACCATATGCCACCAAGCCACAGAACAACAACAGTCTCCTTGAAGCCCAACGAGACGTCAGGAATGAAGGATGAAATTGAAATGCTAGCGAAATGACAGTTAGGAAAACTACTCCACTCAGGTAAAGGCCTTGCCAAGTCTGGAAACAAAATAAAATATTAAATACTATGTGCTTATTGACTGGGTGGGAAGGGCAGATTGGAAAATATTTGGCTAAAAGTCATGCCAAACAGAAAGAGTACAGTGAGGTCCGTGCACCTTGACCAGAGCCAAATATTTTCCCATCCAGCACAACCTAACTTAGTCAATAAGTATTAATTTTTATCATAATTATGACCAATTTGGAGACAAAATTGTTTCAAATTTTAACATGCTAGGCCATACGCATTTCTGTGGATTTTTCCGGCCCCTTGCGTACAGCGCATGCACTTTTGCATACAGCCCTCATTCAGGTAAGGGGTATATGGGCCATAATAAAGTCAATTATACTCCTAACCCGTCAATCCCTAACATCAAAATATAAACTCTCCTTTCTTGTTCCCATTTGTTTTTTGGTGAGGTTCCTAATTGATTACGCAGTGATATTAAAAGGAGAAGTTTGACGATGATCACTGTTGGGGCTAAAGGGTTTATAACATGTAGGCCATTTCTGAGTTAGCCTTGTTTTCAAATCAAGGTCAAGAGCAAAACCATTCATTTGAAATGAGTTTTATCTGCAAGGTGAAAGAAAACAGCTATTTATTATTCATGTGAAAGGCTGTGCAATGGAACTCAATTTCAACAAGAGGCTAAAAGCAACTTGGTAATTACTTACCCTAATGCCTTTTATTTTCACAGGGTTCAGAATTCACCAGAATTGTTCAAAATTGACTGACTAATTAATTTTTTAATAAAACAGGAAGTATGGTCGGAGGAGTCAAAACTAATGTCAAATACATGTACCACACAATGAATGCAAGGTTAGGTTACAACTGCGGTAAAGCAAATATAATTATTGAGACAGTGTGACCATTCAAATGAAAGTAGAACAGGAATTCTTTTGTGGTGCTTTTGTTTCTTGATCGTTACTTTGCAAAATAGAATTTGGAATTTTTATCATTTTCAAACTCAAGTACTCTAAGAAGTGGGAGGATTAACATCTACATACCACATGACAGTAAAATGCATAGTACACTGCAGGGATATAACAGGCACACAGTCCAAGCGAGATACCAGCCAGATCCAGTGATAGCCATAGATGAAAAACTTTTTCAGAGTGACAACAAAATAAGTGATAACAGGCTGAAAAGAACATGGAAATCTGAAAGACAAGAGCATCAGGTAAGGGTATGAGATAAAGTCAGTAATGGTACACATTAATTGCCCCTCACAAATTGTTTACAATAATTTAAAATGTATCGCTTGTGATGTCTGGACACAAAAATGACTTCACAGAGTTTTATTGGGAACACATTCAGTTGATAACTAATCACATATTAATTTTATTTTGCCTTTTAAAACAGTTGAAATAAAAAAGTAAAATTCCTCCATCTTTTGAAGTTCAAGGTTCTGTCGACTTTAGGCTGGTTCCCACTAGCAATGTAGTTGGAAATGGAGTCTGAGTTGGAAGTGTACGGATACATTTAGTGTACCGGTAAATCAAAAATGGAGTCCCAATTGGAATTGAAGAATCAGAAGGTTTCCTTTTTCTTCCAATTCTTATTCCGTTTCTGTCGCTAGAGGGAGCCAGCCCTTATGCTTCCGACTCAGACTCTGCTCCTGATTACATGTACATCGCCAGCACAAACCAGCTGATTACATATTCCCATCCCATCCCCCTATCTATCTGTCTGTCTATCTATCCCTAGTGGAAACCACCGCTGATGACATGCCACATCTGAGCATAGAATCACAGAAAAAAACCTGTATTGTAACCTTGAGGCCGGGTCAAACGAGAACGGTAGCTGATGAAAATTTAAACTCTTTTATAGGACATGAGAGTCAGTGAGAGCACCTGAGATTTGAGGCCAAAGGAGAGTGAGAGTTCAGACTTCCCATACATTCCAATGAAACTTTGGGCTGATTCAAACTCTTTGAGAGCACATGAGACTACCCGAGAGCATGCCAGAGTCTCAGGCCAAACAAAAGTGGAGTTTGAACTCTTGTCAACTCTCGTTCTCAATTTTGCCAGGCTTTTACAAAGCACAGTCTAGTGTAATTGTGATTGTTTAAATCTTACCATGTAACCGATAAGTAAGGAGGTCAGCACAACATGATCAGAGAATGTGCCTTTGTTTTCTGGTATTCTGACCAAGTTATCCACAAGAAGGAGATAAAAGAAGAAGAAAAATCCAACCAAATGAGACCAGATGTTGATGGATTCATTAGACAAAACAAACAGGCTAAAACAATAAACAAACAGAATATTTCAGTGGTTACATAGCTTATGAATGTAAACTGCAAGCAATCAATCAATCAGATTTTATTTAAAAACAGGGTAGCCCATTCAACCGAAGCTGGTATCCAGAGGGGCCCTGTATAATAAATAAATCTGTTCAAATATACAATACCTAAAAGCAGTTTATTTTTTAAAGAAGTATGAGAATACAAAAAGCTATTCTGAATCCCCAACAGGAGTCAAATTCTTGACCTCCGGATGCATTGTTCAAATGTGATTTAAACCTTAGCCAGTGTTAACTTCAAGTTTGATTTCACTAATTAATCAATGGAGATTTTTCCAAAGTATTTATTTAATTAATTTTGCCCTTTAGTTTGGACTTTGACTTGTCTTCACATGTTGCTTAAAATTATCTTTCAAAAACACTTCTAACAAGAGAAATTGACTCCTAGGTTAGTGTTAACAGCTTTCCAACAACACTGTAGCAGTGTGCAGGAAGCACAATGTTTGTCATGTAAGAAAGAAGTAAAAATAACATATACCTTGCTTCTCTTGAAATTTTTCTATTTTTTCTTTACAGTATTACTTTATTATTAAATTTATTTATTATTAAATTTATTTAGTAAGAGGTGATTTGTTTTTGGGGTCACTGCAACTCTTTTACAAATCGTCCTTATGGCCTTTCTTTTTATTATTATTGTACTTTATCATTACTTATTGCCTGTGACTTGATTAAATAATCACCATTAAATTGAAATAAATAAAAAGTACTGCTCAAATGTAAATTACCACCTCCCCTCTCGTTTCTCACAAGACACGTCTCATTTCTCTCGAGGATCAATGAATCATTCAGTATGGGATATACTACTCACAAAATTAAAAGCCAGTGTACATTTGTATGTATCAAAGATTTCTGCCCTGCAATTCATTGCCAAATCGATTGGACTGAAAGTAGCCAAAAAAAGTTTGATCGACTGCATTCACAAGGATTAATTATTTAATTATTTATTAATAATTTAAGGCTGAATTTTGGGCTCGTAAAATTAACAGCTTTCAAGCTCTTGAGGATTCTTTCTAATAAGATGACGAGTTTATAAAGCTGGCGTTTGAACTGTAATTGGAGTATCACTAGTGAATTTGTCTTTGGAAATCTTCAAACGCTTCAAACTGAAGATGCTCTTCGGATTGCCTTTAGCCTCTCTATCAAAGCGAGGCTAGGGGCGAAATGAGTTTTCATTCACATGCAAATAAAACTTATACATTGTATGTATGTTTTTGTATGTAAACTCATCTCCAAGGAAGAAAAACGTTATGCCTTTGACTCTGAAAACAAATTCAGAAGATACACACGAGACTTGCAGAGCCTTTTTGGTAAAAATTCGGCAATTATAACACAGATGTAAGCTTACCTTTAATCTTTATAGATCTTACCTTTTTATGCACATTCTGAAGGACAAGAATGCTCTGTAACCAGATGTTACATACGGGTTTCCTCGAAGGAAGTACGGTACATCATGGTATTCGTAGAGTGCCACAGTCTTCGATTCAAGAAGAAAAGGGCTTTTTGGATCTGCTTTAAACCCTCTCTCGCACAAGTCTATTTCAGCACTTGATAAATCATACATGCTGTCTTTTAAACATTACTTGCTCGAACATAATATGTTAACAGCTGATGTCAACTTTCCTTTGCTTATCTCGTTTTCAAAAGATCGTTCTTTCCTTAAGACGACAAACGGGCCATTAAATAATCCCCAAATTTTAAGATTTCTTTGAAGAAAAATAAAACAAACTAAAGCTGTTGTGTTGTAAGTTGTCAGGCGTACATTGTGTGTAGAGACTACATGATAGTTTAACATGACGTACTTACCTCACTTCGCCAAATTTGGTCATTTCCAAATATAGAATGAATCTGAGCGGAAATGGGCATTATCGAAGGAATCTCCTCTGCGATCGGAAGCCTTGTGAAATGTTGTAAAGAAGTATTTGGGCAAAGGTTGAGAAGTTTTGCTTGCTTGCTTGAAGAAAAAAAATGTCCACGATTCGAGAGAGATGCCTGAGGGATTTGCCTCATCCAAATCTTAACGAAGTTCTTAAAACAAATACACATAGCGCTATTAAGCTTCTAAAAACAGGTAATCTTAATTTTTGTGTTATCGTAAGAGGATATGAGCAGTATACTGCAAATGCTAGATTACTGCTATTTTTATTGTTGTTCATTCGTTCTTCGTAGATCTAATCTTTGCTTGAGCAAATCTGCAACGTTTATATTAATAAAAACAAAAGCAAGCAAAGAAAAGAAGATGTTTATAAATGATTATGAAATGATATTATGCGTCCTGCATTTCATGTTAAAATATTTAAGCTTATGTAGAATTGTAACTGCAAAAAGCTTCGTTCTAATTGCAATATAAATATACACAGAGCTCCAGGATGAAACTTTCATTGACGCATTTAATAATGCCATTTCCTTGCATTGTGTGGCAGTAAATTATAAACAATGCATGCTGCACTAGCAGACATGTTATGCATTTGCTACAGCAGTTAAGTGAATATTCACTTAACTTGTTTATTATAACGGTATGTGATTTCTCAATGACAGCATAGTTTAAACCTTACATTATTCCACATTTTTCATGCTACAGTAGCTGTCAATGTTATATTCAGCTTGTACCTCAGCCGTTTTACTAAATACCTCAGCTAATATCCCACTCAGTGTGGTATGCTGAGAATTCAGCTGTTTAATAACAGATGCATACAGCTGTATACATACGGTAAAAGGGTTGAGTGATGAAGGCATTATAACTCAATAATGATTATTATACAGAATAATTTTATGGTGTGAGTATGCCCCAAAACAAGAGTTATTTACCAGGATTTTGGAAAAGAAAAGATGACCAGCAACTTGTCCAATAAACAGTTTATTCAGTGGAAAGTTGTGTTGTTAATTTTTTCCTCAACAGTTTTTCTTGCTTCTCCTAAAAATACCCACCCATACACCGAATGCAAGTATGGCCACCAGGCAATTTTTTGTTTGGCCAAATTTTCAGAGAAATTAATGATATCACGTAAAGGAGTGCTGCTAAGTGTATCATCTTGCAAAGTTTGAGTGTTTTTGGTTTAAAGGTTGCAAAGTTATGGCTCACTGAAATTTTAAGCATTTGTATGAGAAAAGACATTCTAGCCTGACTAGCCTCGCTTTCATGTTTTTCCCAAAATTTGATTGCCTATAACTTCTCCTAAAATAAGAATATGGCCTTGAAAATGCACACAATAACTTATTTTGACCCGATCTTTATCATTATTCAATTGCTTTTCTTTTCTTGAGAACCTGTCCAAATAAAAGATTGTTGGGCAGCCATATTTGCATTCGGTCTATATTACTCAACTTTAAGCTGAATGACCTATGGTCTTTATTTAAACGCATGATTGCTTCATACGAGGTGCATAATATAAATGTATTATGTGCACAATATTGTCTAACTATTTCTTACTTTTTTGTGTTTATTTTGTCATTCATTTTCTTTGCCCATAATTAGAATCAATATTATAATCATGTTTCTTGCTGTCTTAGTTGGTGAATTTGCCCACAAAGTTGCAACTCTGAAGGAACAGTTAGGAAATCAGCTGATCTCTCTTGTAGAGTCATTCAGAAAGAAGAACTCGGAGATGAAGAAAGACAGGTAAATACCTTTAATGCAGTCATTTTCTTCGTAATCTAAATAAGTACAGTACAAACAAGGTAATCTGGGTTAAAAGTAATCTGTTTCCAAAAAATAATCTGGATATTCTACTTGCTTATATTGTTGGATAATGGCTAATTTCCACATGTTTGCCCTTTATTGCTCCTTTCTTTACCACAGGTGTCAAGTCATAAGATATGCATGTAGGTTGAGGGTGGTAAAGGGGGGTCTGGATCACGTTTGACGAAAAATAAAATTGTCATTTCACGTTTCATGGAGAATGAATGGCTGTTTCTGCCTCAGCATAAACAGGAGTTAATGTTTAGCTCAATTGAGCCTCTAGCTCCTCCCAGTGCTAGTGTTTTCCCAGTAATCGATCTTTTGTACTTTGTACCGTAAAAGTACATCCCCTGTAACTGATCTTTTTTGTACTTTGTATTGTTAAAGTACATTGTTTTCCGCCCATATTCAACAACAACAACAACAACAATTTATTCTTAGTATAACAATAGAAAAGTTGAATGATTTGTTTGCCCTGCAAATATTCACAACAGGCGAACCAAAATCAGGTCATTTGCACGTGCAGCAGTCGCTTAGCCAATCAGATTCTCCTCAGCTCAGTGTGTTTACATCTAAAACTGATCGCTCAAGGCAATCGCCTCATTTAATTTCGCCTTGCTGCGACGTCATCCCTCCAGGAGCTTGGCATAGGTACACGGTTCTCCGCCTAATATGCCACTCGCTAACACCAGCCCCGATGTGACTCGCCTCAGGCATGGCAGCACTTGGGTCCCAGACAACACTTACTCCCCAACCTTTCTCCTACAAATACATGTTCTTTCAATTGTGTGCCAACATTAAATGGCCATTTCACAAAAAAAAAAACATTCCTTACTTTTTGCATTAAATTACATCCAAATTACAGCTTTGTTTGTTGTCTTCGCCGACTGTCCACTCCTCGTTCTTCCTGATGTAAAAAGAAAGCTGAATTCTTTGTTTTGCTGATGTTGTGTAAAATTACCTAACCTTGTGACCTGGGGTCCAGAATGATGATCAGTCACGGTCATGCATTCTGCACGCAATTTACCACCGGCGTAGTTAAACGCTTACTGGATAATGTTTTGGGAGGAAGAAAGAATCACGGTTTACAGTAGCATTTCACGAGAAAAAAAACAACAGTCATTTTGCAGTGCTCATGAAAAAAAGTCAATTCATGGTTTACGGGTATGTAACCAAATCACGTTTCACAAGAAAAAGAAATAGCCATTTCACAATTCACGGGGAAAAAAGGCCTTTCACGGATCACGAAAAAACCCTTTACCACCCTCTAGGTTAGGCTTAGCAGGGACCCTTTTTCTGTGGACGGGGGTCCATAACAAACTAGGTTGCTAACGAACTTCATGCACATGGTTGTTTACACAGTAAAATACTAAACCCAGCCTTCTAGGGCCCCTTGATCCTAATGCTGTCTACCTGTTCCATAATGCCTTAAACTTAGCTAGGAGCTTGTAAGAATGCATGTTATTGCTGTCAGGACTGCACTTTCTCTGCACTTTCTGGGAGCTCTTTTTTGGCCTTTGCAACATGTATGCAGTTGCCCCCATGGGAGCAAGATTTCTTTTTTTCATAGCTGTGCACTTTCAGGTAATTTGTCCACCACGGAAGTTTGGGCCAGTTGTCAGTTTCTCATGCAGTATAATTAAACTGGATTTTCAAAGAATGCTTTGAGTTGCCGCCTAGGACACGGTGTCAGAGGCTATGTTTTTTATGACAGTATAGGAAAATAATGTCTGCTGATTTTGTTTTTCAGAAATGCTTTGAGCAGTGCATTCAGCTGTTGGGAAACTCTTCTTGGGGAGTATGAAAAACAAGCTCAGGTAAGAACTATACAAAAAACTGTCTAAAACATCAAATTCATTGATATGACCCTGTGTTCTCTTGGTACTGCATCATTTTATAGCTTTCTTCATCGTTTCTCTCACGATTACTACTGGTCTTCATGAGGTGATGGAGTTGTGTTCATTAAAATGCTCATCCAGCACATTAAACTCACATGCAGCTTGAAATGTACAGCTGTTGTAGTTTGCATTTCCACACCTTTCACAGGTTGGACACTCTTCTCAGCTTATGGCTTTTTCTTAGGCATGCATTGGTTTTGAATACTGATGTCATAAAAACTTGATTACAGCTGTGGTCTATCTATTTTAAAATATACATGTATGCATCCCTATTCAGGAATAAAATTCAGAATACAATTCAGAAATACATGTATTCCCTTGCACAGTAGTCTAATACCATTCATTTACCTCTTTCATTAAAAAAAGGTTTTATATACAGTGTAACATACATGTAAATGTACCCTCACCTGTTCAAAACATAATATAAATGTTTGAGTTGGCTTTGTTTAACTAATTTGTAGGATATGTTGAAGATATCGTCCAGTCTTGTGAGACAGGTTAACATGGCAGTTTTTGAGGAGGTTATTAAGAAGAAGGCAGCCACAAAGAAGGTAAAAGAAAAGCTCATCGCTACTTTTAATTTGTTATTATGTCTACCTAGTAAGCATTTTGCAGGAGGATGTATAATTTACTGGTATAAAGGAGATGGGAATCTAATAGGCCATATTTTTAAGAAATCATGTCAATAGTATTGTAAAAGATTCTAAGCCGTAACATAATTCTACTATGTACATTTACTTCATATAAGACAAGTTTTGAGGTTGCTTGTAAGGTTTCTCTGAAAGGTTTACACTCGCTTACATCATACTACTTGAAGTACATCATGGATATTAAGTGTGAATATTTGTTGATTTAAGAGCTACATCACAAAATAATAATGTAAATTAACAATCAAGTAAGCCATTGTTTTGCTAATCAAACCTCTTGTTTTTTTGACATTCTTGTTTCCATTTCCTGAAAAGCTTAGGTAAAAGTGCTTTGTGTAACTGCGGCTAATAATGCTTGATGTCACACAATGCTCTAAGCTGAAAAGCTGTAAAAAAAAAGGTCCAAAGAATGCGTCAAGCTTGATAATTACCTAGAATTAACCAAACAAATACATGTAAACATTTATTATAACTTTCGGATGGACATGTTTATATGTCGCAGACCTATTTTTTAAATATGCTGGTGCTAGCAACTGACATGTGATACGTGCAAATACATTATGGTTAATAATAATTTATTGTTACTTTGCAGATATTTTCATTTAGAGATAGTAGTGAAAATCAGATTGATAAAGCGGATGAAGTACTGCAAAAGGTATGTGGAGCAATAATTTTTCTAGAATTAATTAATTAATCAACTGTGTCAGAACTCTTTGTTAGAGGGCAATTTAATGTAAAGTTGTGGTTTCAATTTTGTTTTAGTTTACAAATTTTCAACCAGTTTGATTTTTATTTTCTTATTTTCCTTTTTTCTAGGAACTAAAATTCAAACTAGTTTGAAAATTTAAACCACAACATATAACTTTTATGGCCGCCGCACACTAGCGGATTTTTCATCTTCAGACAAAAAATCCTAACTTGTCGGCTAGTGTGCGCGGCAAACTCAGACAAGCTTACGACAAGATGGGACCTTGTCGGGTGATATCTGGCAGTGTTAGATCTCAAAACGTCTTGTCGGGCATTGTCGGTTAGTATGCCGACAAATTAAGATTTTTTGTCTGAAGATGAAAAATCGGCTAGTGTGCAGCGGCCATAACACAGTAATAGGACTATTGTCATTCATCAGGATGCAATATTTAGAATGGCTTTGATATTTTTTGTTTAGCCTAGATCTAATATGTGCCTACCTTCGCACCTGGTCCTTAGGTGGTGTCCGTGTATGTGTGGGCATGCACTAGGAGGAATGATTTGTTGCTTTATTTATTGCTTAACTGACTGATCCCTTGTAAAAAATTTAGGCT
Source organism: Cladopsammia gracilis (assembly GCA_022457155.1). NCBI lineage: Eukaryota > Metazoa > Cnidaria > Anthozoa > Scleractinia > Dendrophylliidae > Cladopsammia > Cladopsammia gracilis. Next base: position 353,882 of record JAJGOT010000148.1, read on the forward strand.
GGTCACACCGCTATTGACCTGCAGCATGTTTTTTGCCACCACGACTATAGGATCACGGTATGATCACAGTGACATCGCATCATGATTAATAGACAAATTGGTTAATGCATTGTTGTACTCAATTCAAACCTTCTGGGAATATGATTCTTTGTTCACAATATTTCCATATAATTTCCATGTCATCATACTTCATGTACATACACTGTAGATAGACTTTTAGACCAATGATGAATGTTGAGTATTTTGCATTACTATGATTTATGATTGGCTAAACAATTTCACACCACTTTCTCAACCAATCAGAAGTATTTAACCAAAACCAACCGTGACTTTCTTGTACGCGTTTTTCCATGCTTGGCACCTGCAGCTACACGTATTGCTCTGATTGTTTCATTGGATTGCCTGTGTATGCTGAGATTGGTCAAACGACACCCATTCGATTGCCACTTTATAGTTAATTATTTTAATTAACAATAATAATATTGTTAAGTATCAATTATTACTAGCTTGTACAGTGTAGCTTGTATGTCTCTAGTTCCATTATGTTTCACCATTAATGGCAATTAAGGCATATTGTTACTAGTTTTTGTGTTTTGTTTAACCTAAATATTCAGTGCCACAAGGAATACTCAGAAGCCTGTACTAAACTTGCAAAATTGCAAAGCACAGGAGCAGAGCCTGGCAAGGTAAAAAGTTGTCTTTTAAATGAAAATGTCATCATTTTAAGGTGACAAGTCTACCAAAGGACTGTGGAGAGACACAATGAAAATGGCATTTTTGGAGATTATTTTCAGTGATTGGTAGCTATGTTTGTTTCCTGGCAAACTGAAAAACCGTTGTTATAAAAATGGTTTACGGCAAAGTCTAATTTGGCAGTCTTGTCTCGTTACCATGGCAACCAATGATTGAGTTGCTGGGCTTGTTGTTCAAGGCTAGCAAACCTCTCAACGGATTTTCTCGGTTTTTACTTGGTAAAAATTCACTATTTTTGGTGAAACAGAAGAAACATTCAGTAAGTCAAATCTAACAAAGCCATAAAAAAATCGGTACATAATTTTCGGCAATTTACTCTCTTTTCGTTTTTTACGTTTATTGGATTTGTGTATGTAAAAAAATTGTTGTCTTTTTTTTTGTGACTGAGAACAAAGAAAATCCTACCATTTTGTCGATTTTTATAAAAATTCATCCTGTGGAATGCGCGCAATAAATGTTTTAGTTACTGTAAAAACCTCTTTACTTTCCTGACGTCATCAAAATAAACAAATACGCGCTCGCGCCATTTTCGTAACCATGCTGCGCACGCCAAAAAACTATATGCAGCCACCTTAAAGTCTCAGTGGAAATTTGTTTGTCTTAAACCACAGGCTGCCCAAGCTCAGTATGTGATGGTTTGATATTATGCAACGATCGATTTATAGACTTTGTATGGGAAATTCACTTAAATCTTATAAATGCTAAAATAAAGCTATTAAATAAATGTAGAAATAAACTTCGCTTATCTCAACATTGGATTTTTGTTGTGTCTTTATATGCAATTTGGGCGCAAATTGTGTCCATTTTAGACAGTTTTGTGGCTTACGAGTTTTCGCGACGTCGTCGGTTGTCGTTTCCACTCATGAGGAATAATTTATTAACAGAGTTCACCATTATATCCACCCTCCTACACTGAATGAAAATATGGCAGCTAATTTATTATTCTTTTATATGTAAGTTAATTAGCCTTACTAGCCTAATTTTAGAGGAAAAAACATTACATTTTGCACATGCTAACCAGGCCAGGCTAATTAACATGCACATGAAAGAATAATAAATCGACTGCCATAAATTGCATTCAGTAAATTGGAGTTAAAAGCAGTAAACACTATACTCATTGTAACTAATTGTTGTTGTTGTCTTTAGCAAGAACATGTTCAAACACTGTGCCGCAATACCCACAATGCATATGTACTGCAGCTTAACACAGTGAATAGCATGAACAGTGTGTTTTACTCTACAACTCTTCCAGAAATGCTTGATGTAAGTTTATATTTTAACTCTGCATTAAACAAAGTAAACCTGAGTGTATAATTTAGCTAACAATATTATTAAGATCCATGCTTTATTAATAATATTAGATCCTCTATCATGTCCATCAAAGTGAAATAATATTGTTCTATTTGAGTCAATTATGGAGACATGCAGACAACTTTACAAATGTAGTTCTAACTTTTGAGTCATCTGTCAACAAAATCACTTGTGCAGTACTTTTAAATAAGTGCCTAATACACTACTAGAAAACGTGATGTGAAATACATGATTGTGAACTTCATCAGAAATTTAATTATTTTATATTTTGGTTTTTTTTTCACATGCATGTGAATACCATGCAAAATGGTGTCCTCCTTTTCACATCATCAGATGCTGTGAAAAAGAGGTGTGAAATTAGGTGAAAAATGAAATTCACATCATATAAAGAATGTGTATCACTTGAAGACATGATGTAAAAAACTATGGGAAAAATATTTCACATCAAGGCTGTCTTTGGGTGACAAGAAAAACTGAGTTTTTGCAGTAGCGGGCACCCAAAATTTTAAAGTTGAACTCCCTTTGGATGACCATTAGAGCACACCCTTGAACATTCACAAAATTGATGTGAAAAAGTATGTGAAACATTAAACATTCACAAAAAGAATGTGAAACATGTGTGAATCATATATTTTTTTAGCTTTCCTCTGTATTTTTCACAGGATCTTCAACTTGTTCAGGAGGATGTCTCCGAGTCACTAAAAGTTGCACTTAGTGATTTCTCCAAGATTGAGAAAGACAATGTAATAGTCACCTATTAAAGTCACCTTTTATGCCTTAATTTTTTTTGTGTGAGTGAGACATTGATGAGTTGTTGCTGACATGGACAACAAGAGCAAGTATATATAATGCATACATATGCTTTTCAATATTGAGGAGTTTTGTGCAAGAAAACACGAAGAGTAGAATCTGGATAAGGTCCCAGGTCCCTCTCACTCGCACCTTCTTCTCCCCATCTGATGCCCCTTGTTTGGAGGCTTGTTCTTGATGTCATCTGACCATGATTAGTTCCACCAATCAGAGTAGGTTTAGTCCCATTCTTGAAATCTTTGGTGGAGAAAAAAACTTGTATTATATCCACACTGATTGGTGTAAATACTCAACAGTCAGATGATCTGACATCAAGAATATTCAGCTTTCAAACACAGTACATCAGTTCAACTGTTCAGGTTTGTATTGAGGGTTAAATTCTTTGAGTAACAAAGTGATGCAGAGCAAGTAAATGGTTCAAGTTTGCAAAAAGTTTGTTTTGTTAACTGTAAAGTGGCTTTTTCTAAAAACAGAATTGCTCTAAACTGACTCTATTTATGCCTAGAAACTTGTGTTGTTGTGTCATTGTTGTGTTAATTTTGTTTTTCATCCCAAATGGTAAATAAATGGTTGTGTACTGCCATCCCTTTGTATAGCAATTCCAACAACTCGAGTAAACCACATGTTGATCAACTTCTTTAATTCTTTTGTAGATAATTGAGAGTGTGCAGAGATTGGAAAATATAGAACACATGTTTCAGATGATGAATAGCCGAGATGATATTGCAACCTTTGTTCAAGCTAA
>JAJGOT010000148.1:362500-450000 GCA_022457155.1 Cladopsammia gracilis
CTAGGTTTATCTCCGAGTATAATAATTTATTTAACATTAAAGCTGATTTATTTATAAAGGGAAAGTTGTCTGATTGAAATTCCCTCCGAGGTAGTACAGTGGAATGTTCTTCGTTCGTCTGTTGCAGTATTCCCGTGGCCTGAGACCACCATGTTATGTTATGTAGAAAACTAAACGAAATTTTGTTTTTGTGACTTTAGATACAGCAGGGGCAATGATTACGTCTTCAGAAATGGTGAGAACTTTTATTAGCAATAAATTGACGGGAACTAAGAGATGTCTGACAAGTGTTTAGAGTTTTTGTATGCCCCACTATTTGGGATTGAAAATGAAGTCAACTCAGAAGAAGATTATATTAACTAAAGGACGCACTGACCCTTCATCCGATTCCAACTTATAAGTGACCTAAATGTTTTACGAAAAGCAAACATTTACAGGTTGACTACTAATTTTTGTGCTGTTTAGCATTTACCAACTGCTAATTCTGTACTTTCCCTGAGTGACCGGTCACACACACACACACACACAAACATTTGTCTTTACAGTGCTAAATTGGCTTAGTGTAACCGCAGCTAAGGATTTGATTTACATTTATGCTGTCTCAGGAGCGTCGTGTGCAAGCCCCTTTTACACATAAAAAAAGGGAACCGGAGTATTTTCAAAATTTATCCCCACTATTTGTTTCGTGAATTTTAACCAATGTAACAAGTAAATTGTTCTTATTTCAGAATTACTGTGTTGCTCTTTATGACTTTGATGGAGAGAACGAAGGAGATCTTAAATTATGGTGAGAAAAAGATTTGTTTTCTTTTTGGTTTGCAATTAGCCTTCTGTTTTTCTCCACACAATCAATGAAAGTCATACTTCCTGGAGATGTAACAGCCAATCAGAATGTGAGGATGACTTACAGGAAACCAGCAGAAGTTCACTTAATCGGGCTTCAGTTTTCCTTTGGTAAAAGACTTCTGTCAATCTATGTTAGTGATTCAAATAGATTTTTATTTTAAGGGTATTTTGACATTGTGCCCAAAGATTTAAGAAGTAAATCCAAGTTCTTGTACATTTTGCATACACTTTTCTTGTCCAACTGACCCCATTCTTCATGAGGAGACATTGGATTAATGATGATGAGGATGATTTTTAACTGTCTTGTTTTATCCTTCAGTGCTGGTGAGAAAGTGAAAGTTATTAACAATGCAGATGACAACTGGTGGGAAGTAAGCATGTTTCTTTTTCCTGCATTTAAATAATTGTAAACATTTTTTTAAAGAAATCTACATGCCCTGGTATACTATTAAATCCATTATTGAATTTACAATGATACACCCATCCTGGATCAGTAAACAAGTTTAAGGGGTACTGCGGTTCTGTTGTCATAGATCGGTTTTTACACAGTTATCTCGTTACATTTCAAGCAATCCAAAAATTCATCGATCAGTTTGTAGGTTGATAGTATGTGGTGGGTGCGGAGGGAATTAATTTGTTACACTAACGTTTTCTGTGGGGGAATTCAGGGGTTCAAGAAATGGGGCTTTATGGGGACGATTGTCCTCTCCCCACGATTTTACCACTACGAAGATTAATAACAGAAAAAGGGAGTCTGGGAGACCAACAGCTAGCCTGCGTAGCAAGCGTTCCCGTACGAACGAATTTTTCCGCATTCTGGCAGCGCGAAAATTGGGGCGAGAGCAAAAAATCGGAGGACGGGGGTGGGAGTGGGGAGATGAGGGAACGCTTGCCTGCAAACCCCACGATTTTGAAAAACGCCGTTCGTCCACGAACGGGGCTCCTGATTGGTGCGGTGTGGTCAGCTTGAGTGACAGGTTTGACAAGAAGCTATCAAATTTCACGCAAAATATTTTGAGCGTGACTTGCGATCAAAGGATGAAAGATCAAGATTTTGAAACGTGTTTGAACGAAGTTTTGTCGGAGCTGAGCGAAGCGGGGCTTGCTTTTACTTTGAAAACGGAACAAGAAAGGGCAATGCGCCATCTTTTTAACGGCAACGATTTAATCGCCGTATTGCCAACAGGATTCGGCAAGAGTTTAATTTTTCAGTTGTTTATTATGATGTGCGGAGTGCAAAGTAAAAGGCAAGGAGGTACAGGCTATTCCAGTATTATTCAGTGTTATTTCTCCATTGCAAAGCATAATTCTGGATCCAGTCGAAGAGGTAAATTGTATGCAGATGACGGCGTGCGATTTAAATGAAAAACTGGACTGCTTGGACGATAAACACAAAGGGAAATTTGGAAGAACGCACGTATTTAATTAGTCAAAGTTTATACACAAGGATTTCCTCGCTTAATAAATGTAAAGGCATGGAAAGAAAACAATACGTACCTTATTCCTCTATTAATAATAGGCCAGGACTATCTCAAAAACCTAATTGACTCCAATTGACACCACGATTTCATCCCAAATTTTAAAGTTGAAAGTGATCTATTTCGGCGGCTGTTTGTTTTTATCGGTGTTGAATTGAAAGTTGCAAGTGTGGGAAGATCTATTTTGCATTTGTGGACCGATTCGAGTTTTATTTTGGTCACAGCAAAATATAAGATGAAATGAAGCTGAATGATTAGTGCTCGTACCATAGAAAAGTCAGAAAAATATCGAGGAAAGCGAAGATTGATTTTGAACCAGAAATAATATAACCGTAAACAAACACAGCACTCACTCACGTACAGTCGCGCGCTGACTACTGGAGTAGTTGAGCTGAGCAGTGTTGTATTTTTATTAGCGGGAATTATTTCACCGACTCTGTTAACCGGTGTTGGATTCAATAAGTCAAAGCAAGCAAATATACGGATATTTCTTCTAATTTAAGTCGGCATTGTTTTGAAATGGCGAGAAGGTTTATTGATTCCATGAATCTGTGAAGAGATTTCAACCGTTTCGAAACGTTTTATCTTTTGAAGGAAGTAAAATTCTACATCCGGTAATCTGTAATTGGCTTATTTGTTGACAAGCTGTCAATCGGCAAATGAAATCAACGTGACAAATAGGTGGGCGTTTTTCAAAATCGTGGGGTTTGCAGGCAAGCGTTCCCTCATCTCCCCACTCCCACCCCCGTCCTCCGATTTTTTGCTGTCGCCCCAATTTTCGCGCGGCCAGAATGCGGAAAAGAACGCTTGCTACGCAGGCTAACCAACAGCCTGCTTGGTTGGCAGCGTTGTTCTGCAGCTCAAACTTTAAATTCTTTGACGAATATTTTTGGCGCTGATTATATATAGGCATGATGATTTTCTCACATGTTTTAGACAGCAGTGTTTACAAATATATTTAAGGTCAAATATACTTAAACGTCGCTTTCTTTTGTCAAGGGCAGGAGTAAAGGTCAGACGGGGTTCTTTCCAGCATCTTATGTTCAGGTAAAACGTTAATGGTGAAAACTGCTATAATACAAATAAAACTAAATAATGGTAGTGGTGGAACTATGGGAAAAAATAAACTGCTAACCCTAACCTCAACTGCAAGCTAACCAGTTACTCCTTTATATAAGTCTCAATAAGGCGTCCGAGGTGGTCCAACCTGATTTTGATGTATCCATTCTAGTCACCACCGTAAATAGTCACCCCCCCCCCCCCCCCCCCCCCCCACTTCGCGTTCCGGCTTCTCATTTCTGCTGTGTTGTTTCAGGTCATTTCTCCAGATGACGTTATTCTTCGGTGTTTGTTCGATTTCTCTGGTCAAGAAGGAGATGAGTTGACAATTCAAGCAAATCAGGTCAGCGGCTTTGTGGTAAAGAACATGCCCCATTTCCAATGTTATGCTGAAAAAGCTTGTCTCATACGCAGCCGTTATTTCTGCCGTCACGCAACACTACTCTGCACTAACTAACTTAGTAAGGACGAGTGTTGCGTGACGACACAAACAACGGCTGCGTAGGAGACCATGCAAAAGCTAGCCAAAGTTGAAACTCTTATTATATGACATTACGGCGTGATACTTCATAAACAAACGCAAAGCAGGAAGGCAGGAAACGAATGAGTGATGGAAATCAAGTACATTTTTAGCCTGCAAATAACGAGCCGTCACTCATCCCTCCGGCTGCTGTGGGCGTTTGCAGGCTAGAACCAGAAATAGAAAATTTTCATCCAAAAATAGCCCCAAGTAAAGCTTCAAGGCTTTTCTTGCAGTTGACAGTCTGAAACTCAAACAGAGAATAAAGCGTTTATTTTAACGTCGTCTCTTGTTGTTCTAGATTGTCGTTCAGGTCAGAAATGAAGGCAATGGTTGGATCGTCGGCAGGACGGGTTCCGTAGAAGGGGCCTTCCCAGCATCATACGTGGAGGAACTTAGCAATAACGGTCCAGATTAACTGTAGAGTAACCAATGATAATTAAGGGAGGTGTGAGTTCTGCTTATTCCACTCGTACTCTGAAGTATAAATCTTCTATAATTTCTCATCAGCCGTGAATTAATTTATGAGCCAAACTTTTCAACGCAGCAATATTTTTAATCACGTAAAAAGTTTAAACAAATGAAATTAATGGCAAGAAAGTCTCTGTTTATAGCGTTTTTAGTTGTCAAGGAAATCTAGGAACTTGAAATTTAACGGGGGTAGGCGCTTTGTTTTTGCGGTTCCTCTCTCCTCTATCTGTCACGAGTTTTAAATTTAAGGACGTATTCTTTAAAATCTTTTCACATTTAGATTATAAAAATATCAAAAATAACATGGTAGAGTTCATAGACACAAAAAAGTTGTTCTTTTTCAACATTATTTAAAGAATTAGAAAAAGAATGAATGTAAGTCACAAAATGAATCCTTTGCTCGTTTTTAACTCGTGTTTTCGCGAAGTGTTGAACGAGTTATTGCAGGCGGCCACAAATATGCAAATGTTTACTTCTTTCTCTGCTGTAGACTCCGCTGGAAAGGGAAGGCTCCGCAGCTTGTTTTGTATTCACGAGTTTGCTGAAAGGAGCCTTTGATGTACAACATTGTTTCCCACTGAACAAATTTACCTGTTTACGAACGTGTCAACTATTGGTGTGGAAGACAAAATCTTGAACACTTTTTTTGTTTCCCAGGAACAAACGTTGTGTGTGCGAGCAAACGCAAAAACATGTAGGAAAACAATATTAGCAACTTAGTATAAAGTGAATAAATGCCAAGGTGTCTCTATTTTTTTGTAAGTCATTATGGGAATTTTGGACTTAGCGGAACAACTCGGTATTCGTTAACCAAGGTTAAACAGAATTGTATTGTATTTTAAATGTAAAAAAAAACTATCAATTAATAAAATAAAATGTTGGAATTGTTAGATCAAGGTGTTCTTTTGTCGCAGAATTATTTATTCGCAATGGATTCATCTTCAAAACAAACTTGTTTGGCGTAGCAAAAGACGAGTTTAGCTATTTCTCGAGTTAGGATCCGAGTTAGGATCCGAGTTAGGATCCCAGTTAGGATCCCTGAAAAAAACTCAAAAAAGAAAAAAAATTCCCTAAAAAAAAACTCAGAAAAGAAAGAAAAAAAATGCCCCCTCCCTCCCTCAGAATTCTCCAGTTAAGTGGTATAGAAAAGGACAGGCTAAACACGACTCCCACTCGTTGCAAAAAAAGTGTTTTAAAAGCCTAAAGTATAACGCTTTCCCAGTAAGACTTCAGAGAGGATCGCGCCTTTAGATCACAGTTAAGAATTTGTTCTCTAAGATGATATAAACCTTTTGATCGCGGCGGATTATCTCTAAGATTGATAGGAGGATATCATGCTGTCCAGAGCCGTTAGAATTGTTTTATTTCTTTAAAGACATTAAGTTATGTTCATTCCTTGCTTAAAGAAAGGACTCAATAATTTACTAGCATCCGTGAGATTTACAAGATCTTACAAAACAGCAACTATGCTGTAGATTATCTGTTGGATGCCAAATCAAACGCTATTACAAAGCAACGGAGGTTTAGCCTAGCTCCACTGAGACACACTACTCAACTACAGAACTAACTTAGGAGCTAAAAATTATTGCAAGAATTCCTAATTTCACTGCAGGGGAATTATAGACTACGGCTTTATGAGAGTCGGATCCAAGACGCCCATATCCGTGATGCCGGAAACACTTTCTCTCAAGTCTTGCACGCCGCAGGCTTTAGACATTAAATCACGGCCTGAGAAATTTAACGATCCTATCACTCTCAAACCGATAACAAACTTTAGCCGATAAATATTTATCTTGCAACGAAAGTGAGCCAAAGAAACCACAATGTATGCCAATAGAGCTAGCACCGAATAACGGCATAAAGAAATAAAATAATTCGCCGCGGTTCTTTTCACTCGTGATCTCTACAATTCTGCTAACCAAAAATTTCCACTTTGGCTTTAATAGTCAAATTGTAAATCTTCAGGAATTGGAACAAGCGTAGACGACCGTGTGAAACATGGAAAATGGCCGGGGAGGATACGCTATGACGCTACAATAGAATACGCTATGACGATGCGAAATGCGCATTGCGATGTAAACTAAAACAAAATATGCATATAACATGTAATGCGAGATCCCGAGGATAAAGTTTTATGAGAGTCGGATCCAAGACGCCCATATCCGTGATGCCGGAAACACTTTCTCTCAAGTCTTGCACGCCGCAGGCTTTAGACATTAAATCACGGCCTGAGAAATTTAACGATCCTATCACTCTCAAACCGATAACAAACTTTAGCCGATAAATATTTATCTTGCAACGACAGTGAGCCAAAGAAACCACAATGTATGCCAATAAAGCTAGCACCGAATAACGGCATAAAGAAATAAAATAATTCGCCGCGGTTCTTTTCACTCGTGATCTCTACAATTCTGCTAACCAAAAATTTCCACTTTGGCTTTAATAGTCAAATTGTAAATCTTCAGGAATTGGAACAAGCGTAGACGACCGTGTGAAACATGGAAAATGGCCGGGGAGAATACGCTATGACGCTACAATAGAATACGCTATGACGATGCGAAATGCGCATTAATTTTGCGATGTAAACTAAAACAAAATATGCATATAACATGTAATGCGAGATCCCGAGGATAAAGTTTAACGGGAAAAGTACAAGAAGACGCTGAACTCCGGAAAGGGATTATCAGATTATCACATCTATAGCTACTTATTAATTATTCTCTTGAAACTCTTTTTTAAGAATATCTCGAGCTCTTTAAATGATTTTGCAAAACTTCTTCAATATTTTGTAGATTAATTTTATATCTTTTCAGAAATTCAAAAAAATAAAATTATGCAAAATGGGACTAATAAAGGTTTACAGTAATGATAATAAATAAAACTGACCTGTTAAAAATTTTTATAAAAAGTTTAAAAGTTTTTCTAAATTTTCGGTCGCTCACTGCGGCCTTCATCAGAGAATGAATGTTCTTTTTGTGGGAAACAAGTTATGTAAAATCCTTGACAATTGGTAGGTATACTCTTGGGAATGGCTTCCGTTCGTTGACACACTTAGGGTCGATGGTTGAATGCCACGATTCTAAGAATAAACGTTTGGGCAAGTTGTTTACACCTCTCTCCAGAATCTGAACATAGTTTGGGTGTATGTCATGGTTGGTCGTCTCCGCGTGTTGTTTTATGAATGAGTCATTATTGCTGCGTGTCCCTGGCTTGTGTTCGGGCCCGCGTGAATTCCAGGAGCGTTTTGATTCGCCAACATAGGTGAAATCGCATGACTTGCAGTTAACTTTATAAACAATGCCTTTGCAGGCCACGAGTGGCGGTCGATCTTTAGGCTTTTTAAAAACAGTGTTTAAAGTTCTAACGGGTTTAAAAGCCGTAGTGACGTTGGCTTTGTTTAGGATTTTCTTTACTCGCTCCGATACCCCTTTCACGTACAGGATGGTGACAAAACCTTTCCGTGGTTCCGGTCTCTCGTCTGGTTCACGGGGTGCAGGTGGCGTTGCATGAGAAGACTCAATGAAACGTTTGGTGTAACCATTGGCCTGGAGATCGCGTGCTACTCGGTCTTTCTCGGCTCTCCGATCAGACTCAGTCGAAGGCAAAGACTTCGCCCTGTCCATCAAGGTTTTGACCACTGCTCTTTTGCTTTGGGCGGGACTGTGGGATTGAAAGGAGAGGTACTTGTTCGTGTGAGTTGCCTTTCTGTGCACATTCACATAAACTTTGCCTTCCGGTCCAACGGTACATTTTGTGTCCAGAAACGCAATGCTCTCACCATTTGGCGTGGCTGCTGGTAGTTCCACGGTAAACTGGATGTGGGGGTTGATGGAATTTATCAACCTCGTTCCCAGGGCTTTTCCCTTCAAGAGAGGGGCGGCGGGAAAAGGCCCTGGCATCGGCTGGTCACGTGGTGTTCTTAAATAATAATTATAACACTAATGTACGCATTCCTGTGGTTAATCCTGCATCTTCATTGGTTGATGGAATTTGCTCAAAAATTACATTAGCATTGCGATTTCTAATATCAACCAAGAAGCATCGCCATTGTGGCTCATAAAATCAAGTAATTGTATGTAATATGTCAAATACTGCAAGACTCTTACCTCATTTTTTAATGCCATTTCCTCCTTCTATATGTTTTGAACGGGTATTCTACATTTAGCCGTTTGTTAAGGAGGATTTTAGTGACTGTAGAGTGTAGACTGAATTTTAAAACCTTTCAAAAGCCGCGTGCGCAACGGACTGGAGGTCAAGTCTGTCGGTTGTAGTTCGTGGTGTCGCGCTTGTAGATTTTGACCTCATTCATTCTCGTCCCCAGAGCCTTCGTTTCATTTGGTCAGCGGAAACGTAATTTAAAAAAAACCGTGGAGCTCTGGGGACGAGAATGGACCTCATTTGCCTGGCGGTTGTGTGTTGTTTTCGCCGTTAGTATTGGCATGTAGATTTTTATGTAGGAAAGGTTTGAATTTCTCTAACTTTTCTCTCTGAAATACCGGATATGACAGGATCTGAAATGATCTGTTGGCCGTGAATTTCTTTCCTGCTATTTATGTCACGCTGGGCACAGCTATTTTAGATTTGTCTTTGCAGGATTTTAATTTTCATGACCAAGCTTTATAGCAGAGAGAGTTGTAGCTTAATAAGCTATTCAACTTGTAGAGAGTTGAAGTTTACCTCAGTCAAGGCTGTAATTTTAGCTTCCTTTCGCTACGCTTTATAGTTGCGTGGAGCTAGCTCCGTTGTCTGGCGAGTGCTTTGTTTACGCCACTATTTCTCCGATATTTCATTCAGGCAAGACCATGGTTTCGGTTCTCCTCTCGAACTTCATCAGTTGCCGGGTTTGTATTTGCTAGTTGCTACCTTTTTAGCAACGCATATTTTTGTTGAGAACGGTTATATTAATAACCATTCTGCTCGACATAATTTTCATAACTGGGCCCAGCGTGACATAAATAGCAGGAAAGACATTCACGGCCAACAGATAATTTCAGATCCTGTCATATCCGGTATTTCAGAGAGAAAAGTTAGAGAAATTGAAACCTTTCCTACATAAAAATCAACATGCCAAAACTATTAAATGGCGAAAACAACACAACAACCGCTAGGCAAAAAAGGACGCTGAAATGAGGTCAAAATCTACAAGCGTGACACCACGGGAAACTACAACCGACAGACTTGACCTCTAGTCCGTTGCACGCGGATTTTGAAAAGTTTTAAAATTCAGTCTACACTCTATAGTCACTAAAATCCTTCTTAACAAACAGCTAAATGTAGAATACCCGTTCAAAACATATAGAAGGAGCAAATGGCATTAAAAACATGTGGTAAGAGTCGTGCAGGCCTGCCACCCCCATATTACGAATTAACTCCCATCTTGCTTTTGATTATGCAGCTTCGATTTCACATCTAATTTATTACACCCAGGTTTTTCGGGTGTCCGATGGGCACGTGACCAGCCGATGCCAGGGCCTTTTCGGTCCGTGTACCTTCCGTCCATTCCATTTTTATAAAAATCAAAAATGGAAAAATCAAAAATGAAAATCATTATTTGAGATTATTGAATTCAAGAAAAATCAAAATTAAATGTCTGTTTTCAATTTTCGTCACTTTCCATCAAAACAAAAATTAAAAATGGTTTTACTATTTCGATTTTTACTCTTTCCAAATAAATCAAAATCGAAAATCGACACTCATTTATCTAAAATTTATCTGTGTAAAAGAATGAAGTATTGGTTCCCTATACTCTTTTTCAATCAAATGGATCTAAAACACACCATATCGTGACTGACAAATCGGAAATCAAAAATCAACTTTCAATTTTCGTTTGGATGAAAAATCAAAAATTGAAAATTGACAAAAATACCCTCGGGGGGAGGGTAGGGATAAATGCCATATGTTAGGCTCGGTTACTAAGTAAACAAGATGGCGGCCAACGAATGCCTAAAATGTTCTCAATCCAAAGAGAAGAGCTCCACAAATCATGGCTACGGGTCCAAAACCTTTCCGGATGCACTGTTCTGCCGTGGTCAGACTGCAGAGATATTTCTGGAGACTTATCAAGTATTAAAATTTCAAGAACAACCGGAACGGTGAGTTTGTATCTCCCAGTAACACTACACTTGAAGCCAGGGAAAAACCCAAATCATAATAATGAAATATAGCGTTCTTCCTGTCACCTTTGAATACTATTGTCTTTATAATGTTGGAAAAAAAAGGGCAGTACACAGCTCTTACAAGGTCTTCCCTGATTTGCTGAGAAAACAATAGAACAAACAACACAACAATGGACCCTAGCCCTGAAAACAATAGAGCTGCATGATATACAGGTCCAATGAAATTAGAGATTATTGAAAGCTGCGTGGCATCTGTCTTTACATGTAAGTCTATATACTAGTCTGCAAACAGGTTCCTTTTGGGCCAGGGCGTGGGCGGGGGTGTGCTGCTGGGACTCTGAGACCCTTAACCTATACGAGACCATTTTTCTAGACTAAACCAAAAAACCCTACCTTATCCTAGACTTATTTCAGACTCGCTATTTTCCAGAAACTCGTTCAGTATCACAATCTCACAATCTAAGATGCCAGGGGTCAGTAAAAATACTGTACTGCCTGCCATACTGATTTGTAAAATATGCCATTTGCCAGTAAACCTCGTCTGGACTAAATTCTTTTGCAACTGATCAGTTTTGCAGAAAATGATGGGTGTGTCTAAAACGAAGACCCAAAAACGAAGACCGAAGACCGAAGACCCCCTGGTCTAAAACGAAGACCCCCTGGTCTAAAACGAAGACCCCCTGGTCTAAAACGAAGACCCCCTGGTCTAAAACGAAGACCCCCTGGTCTAAAACGAAGACCCCCTGGTCTAAAACGAAGACCCCCTGGTCTAAAACGAAGACCCCCTGGTCTAAAACGAAGACCCCCTGGTCTAAAACGAAGACCCCCTGGTCTAAAACGAAGACCCCCTGGTCTAAAACGAAGACCTCCTGAAATTATTAACGTAGTCATATTGTAAGATCACCTTGTCGCTAGTGGCCTAGTCTACGCGTTGCGTGACACCCCAAAAATCGCTGCATTTTAAGTGTTGTTTGTGTGAAAGCTCTTATATAATTATTTAAAAGGGAAATCCAAGGAGAAATGATAGAAAAATTCAAGAAATTGAAGCAGGGATGATTAGGCATGATGCATGGATCGATGATTGTTGATTGATTGGAGTCCAATTCGTCGAGACAAAAGCCGTCAAATTTCGTCAAATTAGGTTTCAGAAAAACCCAAAATAACCAGATGTCCCGCGCATTTCGACCTAAGACCTCTGAAAATGTAAGACCTCTGAAATAATTAACGTAATCATATTGTTAAGATCACCTTGACAAGCAACTGCATTAATAGTCTCGGCTAGTCTACGCGTTGCGTGACATCCCAAAAATCGGCTGCGTAGGCTACAGCATTTTAAGTGTTGTTTGACCTGTGACCTGAGCGGAAGTCATTTCAAATGCAAATCCCTTGTGGTCTAACAGTTATCGATGTCTTAAAGGAAGTGTGTACGACGCCAGTATGTTAGCGCGAATTTGCAATTTTTTTTGTTTTCTCTTTGGCTCAATGGAGTCAATAAATGCAAGTCGTCGAGACAAAAGACAGGCGTCCAGTTAGATACACCCGGCCTGTATCCAGCTTATACAGCGATTATGCACTTGAAGTGTCCTTAAACGCTTCCCCCCCCATCCCTCCCCCATCCCCTCCCTTCCTTTCCAATTTCCCCGGAAATTTTGCAACCATCCAAGGCCAACTGCTAGCACCATCGAAGTAACCCTGCTGATTTCAACGAACATATCACGTTCTTATTAGAAAACAAAAATGTCATCCTAGTTTTGACAAAAATGAAGTTACAACTCACATTACAAATAGAAACAGACGCTTTAATATAAGGTAAGAAAGGTTGTTAATCACTCTGTCCCATGTAATGTATATCTGTAAAACGATTGTAACAAAAACTAACGAAATGCTAACGAAACTAAGTTCATGTTGCAAGAATTTTTCACTTCATTTAAAATACTCATGTGCAGGTGATTTTTATATGGGACGCTTTCTATCTGGCCAAATTTTCAATTTTCCTGAGATTTTCTTTTCCAAATGGAAATAAATTCCAATTTACACGAAAATACGTACATTAAAAAAAACCCTCGCGCGGTGTCAAAATAAATCACTCACGTTTTTTTACGCACATTGACTTCCGTTCAGTTCTAATCATTTGGAACATCCGAAAAGTAAAACTTGAGTACCAAGCACAGGGCCTGTAGCACACAGCTTTTAAGTTCACAACATTTGGATGGTTTAGCTGATTGAGTAAGGCCACTTCCTTGCGAAAAAGCTTTCTCTCCTCGCCATCCAGGACACCAATGACTTTCTTCACAACAACTGTTTCGGCGGCGTGTTCTCCTGGACGACTGAAATCTGTGGTGAAAACCTCGCCGAAACTCCCTTGGCCGATTCTCTCTTTAATATGTACTTGACCGAGGTCGAAAAGTGGGACGCCTTTGATAGCATTCTCATTTCGATTTCTAAAAATCGGCAATTTGAAATTATGCGACATGTTCTAAAACATGCCGCACAGGCAAGCAAATCAAAATGCGCGGGAAATCTGGTTATTTTGGGTTTTTCTGTTCCGTCAATCATCTCAGTAGGGGGCGGAGATATGCAATTCAAAACACAACGCGCCCGCTTTCGATTTCTACGAGACAAGAGAATATCCAAGAGAATTGCGATGGAGAGTGCTATTTTTGTTGAGGGAAGGATGGAGAGTAACAGACATTGCTTCGAATTCAGCCTTGCAAGTGTCTTGCAAACACCGATCTTGATCACAAGGATTTGCATATGAAATGACTTCCGCTCAGGTCACAGGTCAGCAATTGTGCTGTCTTGTTTATAAAAGCACAGGGCCAAAAAAGCTACAAATTGTTAAAACATCTCCAAATTTCTTGTGGTTTAAAATTGACAAAAAATATATCAAAACAAAAAGAGACATTTACACTTGTGGAGTTTACATACCTCCAACGAATCTCAAAATACTTTGAAGAAGAAATATTTGAACAATTAGAACAAGACATACTGTTCTTTTCTTGCCAAGGATCGGTAGGATCGATTGAATCGCCTGCTTCAATTTCTTGAATTTTTCTATCATTTCTCCTTGGATTTCCCTTTTGAATAATTATATAAGAGCTTTCATACAATCAACACTTAAAATGCAGCGATTTTTGGGGTGTCACGCAACGCGTAGACTAGGAGACTATTTTAAATGCAGTTGCTTGTCACATCCCTGTCATCATCTGGCCACTAGCGACAAGGTGATCTTAACAATATGACTACGTTAATTATTTCAGAGGTCTTACATTTTCAGAGGTCTTAGGTCGAAATGCGCGGGACATCTGGTTATTTTGGGTTTTTCTGAAACCTAATTTGACGAAATTTGACGGCTTTTGTCTCGACGAATTGGACTCCAATCAATCAACAATCATCGATCCATGCATCATGCCTAATCATCCCTGCTTCAATTTCTTGAATTTTTCTATCATTTCTCCTTGGATTTCCCTTTTAAATAATTATATAAGAGCTTTCACACAAACAACACTTAAAATGCAGCGATTTTTGGGGTGTCACGCAACGCGTAGACTAGGCCACTAGCGACAAGGTGATCTTACAATATGACTACGTTAATAATTTCAGGAGGTCTTCGTTTTAGACCAAGGGGTCTTCGTTTTAGACCAGGGGGTCTTCGTTTTAGACCAGGGGGTCTTCGTTTTAGACCAGGGGGTCTTCGTTTTAGACCAGGGGGTCTTCGTTTTAGACCAGGGGGTCTTCGGTCTTCGGTCTTCGTTTTTGGGTCTTCGTTTTAGACACACCCGAAAATGATACCCTATTCTAGACCAAAAAACTGTTATTACTACACCCTAAGTACCCCCCCCCCCCCCTTCCCCCAAGGCTTTTGGGGGTATATTAAATGTATTGGGTTGAAAATGGAGCCAATAAGGTGGATCATCTTGTGATGTCATTGTTTGCTCCATAAGAAAAGGCTGTTTTTGAACCGTTTTTTTTTTTGCACTTTATTTACCTTAAAACTGGAACAACTTAAAGATACAATGCAGCTGTATTAGATACCAAAGGCAATAACCAACCACCTGATGAGATGGAACCAGTAAATATCTACTGTCAAGCTACAGACCTTCTTAATATAGGATGTGTTTATGCAAAATTTTAATCTAACTTGTCTTTGGGAGACTAAACAAATGGTCAAGGATATAGTCAGTGACATGAAAATATAGCTGTATATGACAATATAAAACCGTATTAACACAACTGTAAAGAACACTTGTTACGTAAATATGAGATCTCTGAATAGTTATAAAATGGAGGACAGCCATCGCATTTTGTGACTTTATAAGAGCCTTAAATACAGGAAATTCTGGTGGACAGACATTTAGCAAAAACTAAAGAGACCACAAATTGGTCTGTGGGAAGGAAGACACTGCCAAAATGTTGTCATTGTAAAACTTATTTAATTTACTGACAACAAATGTTTCAATATAAAGTTTTGTAAAAATTAACATACCAAATAGTTTATTTTACGCTCAGAATTTCTTGTCTCTATGTTACTTATAATAATATTAAAAAGATTATAGTTGTGGCTGCACTTGGGAAGTTAGGCGAGCACTTGCAAAGCTAGAGTTGACCTTGACTGTGTCTCTAGTAACTCTTACACTTCTCTCGTGCTCTCGCAACTTCCTACATGCATCCAAAATGCTCAATGCATTCATGTGAATCTAGACCATATAAACACAATAGTAAAGAACACTACTTAATAAAAAAAAAATTATGAGGTCCCAGGTATAGGGCACTTTTCACATGAATCTAGCCCATATACATTTTGTACTAATAAAACAGTACAAAAACTTGTTACTAGTTATATATGGGATCCCCAAATCTATAGTTTAAGAGCAATTTTCTCTACTCTCCATCTCCTGCAGATGGGTCAGCCATCAGTTCCCTAAACCCTTTTAAAAATTCATCTATCCCTTTGAACTGAAACGTTTGGGCATAGCCCCTTGCCTCTCTACAATGGGGGCAACTTTTATCTAGTTCCCCATCCCCACTGTACCACTCATTGACACAATGGCTGCAGCCAAGCAGCACATTACAACACCTGGTTGCAATAATTGGTGGACACATTGGTGCCTTAAGGCATATTTTACATTTAAATGCATCACAAACTAACTTAATTACACTGGGAGGTAGAGATAGAAATTTGTTGACTACTGTCAGTTCCTGGAGCATAGTTTTACATTCTTCCAAAGTGGAATTGTTATGTTGGAGTTCTTCCCTCAACATACTTGTTTCTTCCTTCATCATTTGTAATTCTCCTTTAAAACATTTATCAGTTTTTTTCCTTTTGGGAGCCCGCTTCTCTTCACTGAAGTCCACCAAGTAATTGATTCATGGAACGTGCATGTGATTCCAGGTAAAAGGATAAAAAAATGACCTTAAAACACTTGTACTAGTTCTTTAATATTGTCGCAATGAGCTGGCTGTTTTTAGCAGCTACATTGCTATGTGATAAATTAATGCAACCATTGATGGTTTATATAATGTACCTGCACAAAAATGTATATGCATACATGTATGCTTAAAAACACAACTAAATTTAAAAATGTGTCAGCAGGATCATAGTTTTAATTATTTTATTAAACATACATAAATGACTCATTACCTCCACTGATCATGGTTCATAATTAATGTATTTTCCTTTTTCATATATCAAATAGTTTTCTGAACTGAATTTCCTCAATTCATTTCTGTATTGCAGGAAAAGGCACACCAAATGATTTACAGGCCCAAAATGAGAAAACAGCACCCATTACTGAGGGACTAGTCCCAACAAGAGATGAAGCCGTAAAGTACTATGAAGATAGAGGGGGACAGCTAACCTTCTGGCCAGAGTTTGGCACTGACCCTTTAAGTGGTCAAGACATAATAGCCTCAAGACACTCAAATGAATTCAATATCAATTTTCCTAATCTCAATGACATTTTTTATGAAGTAGTAAACAGTGACATAACTAATTTCAGAAGGGCCATTTTACTACATAGAGATCTCAAATATAAGTACTGTTGTTAATCAATTTGATGGATATCATTATATATGCTACATTCACTTCATTTCACGGAGTATTCATGAATACAAATCCTAAGTTGAGTGCAATAATAGTTTAGTTATAAGGTCCAAGAAGATGCATTTCACATTTTGTAAAACAAACTTTGCAAACTACTGTTCTTGCAATGTAATGACATTTTTATTTTTAAAATTATGATTTATAATTTACATTTGTTTTGTGAAAAAGGCAATGCCTTATAATGTTACTAGCCTTAATTATATATGTTGGGGCACAATTATTATTTTTAAATTGTTCTTTTATGATACACATGCTACATATGTAGGCTAAATGATTACTTGTTACTGGAAGACTAACTGTTTCCTTATTAAAAATGTCTACCTTAGTGGTAGATTTACTGAGTATTTTGGTTTAAACTTACAGTTTACATTATTGTTATTTAACATTACATATTTATAGACATTGTAGACTGACTTAAAGTAAATTAAATATAAAATTTTCTAATTCACAAAAAATTAATAACTGAAAAGTACACGACTACCACAACTTGTTTATTAAGTCCATTTTGTATATCCCATTGTTATTCATGCACTTTGCACTGGTTTCTGTTTCCTGTTAAGATGAAGTTAATTAAAAAATATGAGTACAATGTATGTGACAATCTATGGTGATTTTGAGAAGGAATAAAAAATTCAGTTAAATCTGGGTCAAGCAACACCTCTTTGAACACAGTAACTCCCCACTCCCACCCCCACTCCCACCCTCCGATTTTTTGCTTCCGCCCCAATTTTCGCGCCGCCAGAATGCAGAATAATTCGTTCATACGGAAAAGCTTGCTACGCAGGCTACAGGCTAGTTAATGGAAAACACTTGTTTCCATATCTCAGACTGCCCTTTTGAGCCCACGATGCGCCCCCCACCCCAAAACATGTTTTCACTGCCAGCAACTGCTGACCGGAAGAGGGTCCTTTCATAGTATGGAAACAAGGCACTACCCTAGTATATACACTTACATGTAAATACAGATACCACACAGCTCTTTACAACCTCTAATTTCATTGGACCTGTATATCATGCAGCTCTATTGTTTTCAGGGCTAGGGTCCATTGTTGTGTTGTTTGTTCTATTGTTTTCTCAGCAAATCAGGGAAGACCTTGTAAGAGCTGTGTACTGCCCTTTTTTTTCCATAAAATAATTTTACGCCCGATAGTATTAGTATTCAAAGGTGACAGGAAGAACGCTATATTTCATTATTATGATTTGGGTTTTTCCCTGGCTTCAAGTGTAGTGTTACTGGGAGATACAAACTCACCGTTTCGGTTGTTCTTGAAATTTTAATACTTGATAAGTCTCCAGAAATATCTCTGCAGTCTGACCACGGCAGAACAGTGCATCCGGAAAGGTTTTGGACCCGTAGCCATGATTTGTGGAGCTCTTCTCTTTGGATTGAGAACATTTTAGGCATTCGTTGGCCGCCATCTTGTTTACTTAGTAACCGAGCCTAACATATGGCATTTATCCCTACCCTCCCCCCGAGGGTATTTTTGTCAATTTTCAATTTTTGATTTTTCATCCAAACGAAAATTGAAAGTTGATTTTTGATTTCCGATTTGTCAGTCACGATATGGTGTGTTTTAGATCCATTTGATTGAAAAAGGGTATAGGGAACCAATACTTCATTTTTTTACACAGATAAATTTTAGATAAATGAGTGTCGATTTTCGATTTTGATTTATTTGGAAAGAATGAAAATCGAAATAGTAAAACCATTTTTTAATTTTTGTTTTGATGGAAAGTGACGAAAATTGAAAACAGACATTTAATTTTGATTTTTCTTGAATTCAGTAATCTCAAATAATGATTATCATTTTTGATTTTTCCATTTTTGATTTTTATAAAAATGGAATGGACGGAAGGTACACGCACCCTTTTCCCGCCGCCCCTCTCTCGAAGGGAAAAGCCCTGGGAACGAGGTTGGGAATTTATGTGCTGATGAAACAGTTGAACGTCTGATCTCTTGAGACACGCGCTGGAATCATCGACGTATCGTCGCCACCACTTAAGACTGACAGGGGAGGTGTTGATTGCTCTCATTTCCACATCTTGCATCACGAGCTCAGCGATGACCGCGCTTACAGGGGATCCCATGGCGCAGTCGGAGATTTGGTGATAGTGTTTCTCATCAAAAGTGAAATAGCTGTTAAAAAGCACGAAGGATAACAGGTCTTATATTTCATCCTCGGATAAGTTGGTATGGTCTTTCCAGGAATCAGTTCCACCGAGCTTACGTTTGGTAATTTCCAATGCCAAGTCGATCGCAGCAGGCGCGGTGTCGATCGGAGGACCTCAGTTTCTTGTACTCACTCTCGTTTACAGTAACCTTAGCTATAAAATGGCTATACACTCGCGAGGGAGTCACATAGGCTTGTCACTCTTTATTACCCCATACGCTTGCGTAGGTTTTGACATTACTGACACTATCACTGTCGCTGCTATCACTCCCGGCATAAGAAGCCATTTAAATTTACTATTGTCAAACGAGGACTTAGTCAAACGAAGCAATAAAATAAAACAAATTCTCAAACAAAGTGCCGCTCGCGCATCAATAGAATCAAATAGAACGGAATGCGAAATCGTGATGCGAATATGTGAAAATTTACAGTAGGTGGTTCTCTTTTTTTGTAGGGATCCTCAGGTGGGATCCTAACTCGGATCCTAACTCGGATCCTAACTCGGATCCTAACTCGGATCCTAACTCGGATCCTAACTCGGATCCTAACTCGAGCCGTAGTTTATCCCGGATAGCTCAATCCACCGGATAAATCACTATATCCTTTTTAATTCAGAAAATATCATTTAAATTCCAAAAAGATTATAATAACTAGCCGCTAGGAGCTCTCCGATTGCGAACATCGTTCTTCTTTTGTATACGAGTACCCCCCACCTTTTCTCATTTCAACCGCAAAATATTCAAGAACACACTTGTAGTTTGCGTGAGTTCTGATCGTGTGCGTGACTTTATAATTATGTAGAAATTTCGGACAACGAGATTCACACTTATTATCATCAGGCAAGTTGTATTGTGTTCCATCACATGATAACCTTGTGCACGCAATTTTTTTTCATCTCTAAATACAGCAATGGCAATGCAGAACAGAAGGGCAGCCTGCGGTAAAAATATTAGCCTGCGAACAGGCTCCTGGCTAACCTGACGCTGAGAGAAACTGATGATTTCACTTCTCAACATGGACCGTCCTGATAAATATTCTATTAACTGGTATTATCGCATTAATCTCTTTTCTAATGACTGGTTCGGGGCGCTATTTTCTGGCGCGAAGCGTTTGATGGACAGCAAACCCTTAACCATATTTGGTTATGACCACGCCTTGCATTCCAATAAGTTTAATATCAGAGTTTATCCAGGTTGTGTCTTTTCAGAAACTGCTTTCGTTTTTGTGTCGTTTGCGCTCATCAGTTTGCTCTTTGAAGGACCCGAACGTTCGACAGTACAACTGAGACTCAAGGATTTTCTATAACGAGTCCATTTACGGGTATTTGCTGAGTTTAATTATTGAGCTGCGTCTCCAAAATGTGATCTGAAGGTAAGCGAACATTCATCTCACTTTTCCGGGTGCTTGTTTATCAGTTCATTACCCTGGTTCAAGAGTTGATTTATTGTTAGAATGATAATTATTATCGTTAGCTTGATAGACGAAGGTTTTTGCCCAACTAAAAGCTCCATTGTTACATGTAAATTGCATGTGAATGAAAACTCATTTTCATATGAAAGGTTTCGCACCTAGCCTCGCTTTGATAGAGAGGCTAAAGGCAACATTCATTAACTTTACATTAGCTTACTTGCGCACAATCGTGCTGTTTTATATTAAGCTTAAGTTCTTATGCTTTTTATTATCGACGGACGGAGTATCTGGGTTTTTTAATGCATTTTATTTCATGGCGGTGAAATGCTTTGAGAATTTACTGGTAGAATTAATTCATGATCAGCGACAAAGCGGAAGTCATACATTCCGGAACTGACGCTCCCACTTTCACTTTCAACAGCACAGATCTGCATTTCATAGATGGCAGCCGATAGATTATTCTTTTGAATTTAGGTTAATCAGATCTACTGGCCTCGATAGCATGTGCATAATGCAAAAGGGCTTAAATTAACATACATATACTGTACAGTACTGTACATGTAAAAGAATAATCATTTATGAATCAGTTCCTGGTTTTGTGTGGAGGTCAATTATTGTGAGTAGGGAAACTGGGTACTAAAGCTTTGTTAAAGGCCGAGTATCACCCATTCGGTTTTGTGGTCATTGTTTTTGTTTACAAGTGATAAGCTTGCTTGGATTGGCTCTTTGCATGTTGTGGGTTTTCCAGTGAATTTATACGTCTCACACTTGTCAACTGTCAACTCAGGGTTTCGAACTTTGAAACATATGACAGGATTTTGTGTATACAGATTATTTTTTTTCGTGGATAGCTTTCCGCAAAAGGTAGCAAACGTTATACCGTAAAAGCTCTATTAACCTCCACTTCTATATTAAGGTGGGGGTAAACCTGAATTTGAGTGAAATTTGAAGAGGTTTAAAGAAGGGATAGAAGGAAGAAAATGATTTTTGGAACATCAACAGACAGTTGATACCCACCACGCAAGAGTACCCACCACGCAAGAGTACCCCATGTTGCTAGTGGACTAACTTGGTGTCTGGCTATTGATTATTAACTACAAATTTTAATTTTAAAAATTCACTAAATCTTCAATATTTCTTATTTCTCCAAATTTTAGCAATCCTTTGAGAAAAACTATTTCCTCCCAAGCATAACCCAAAATCACCCAAAAATTTACAAAAAAAAAACCCATAACATACATGAGGGAGATGAGGAGAGTTTTTGGATTGCTTGAAATGTGAAGGAGATATTTCCATTAAACCCATGTGAAGTGACTGAAAAATGGCATTTACCGGTAGGTGTACCCCCACCTTGACCCCCCTCCCTAATAAGCCCGCTGTTTGGAAGACGGTTTTTGTAATAACCCCCCTCCCCCCTCCCCTTTTTGGGACATCATTTTTTTGTTATTAGTCACCTCCTAGACTACTCCCTATTCCGAAATACACTTGATTTGTTTTCAAACAAATATACACCCAAATATCCAACATTACCGTAGAGCAACAGGAGGTGTTGGACACGCTTCGCGCTGCATGCTGGGAGAAATTTAATCTTTGCGTTATTTGCATCTTGACGCCAACCAGTCAACATCTCTGCTCTCCATGATTCAAAGACAATTAGAGGTAGATTTCTTCACTTTCTTGGAGAAATTACTGCGCTTCTTCGTTTTATATCTTTCTCTAACCTACTAGCTATTGTAAATGTGCATTATGAATGCTTAGAACAGCTATAAAGGACCGAATTTAGTGATGAAAGTCCCGATCGCAACGTGCGATCGCCGGCGCTCTCGCGCTCTAAAAAGAAAGATCGCTTGATCAGGCGACATTACCGTCTGTCAGTCGATCTTTTGCCGAAGTTTACAACCGTCACGTATTTCTTGTCTTTGTTTAGTGAATTCGTGCAAGGAATTTAAAAACTGGCGTGAATCTGAAGAATCGTTTGCTCTTGTTTACACGGGATGTTTCAGAAGTGCCAAGGCAAGAAAAATGAACTGCTGGTTTTGCAGAAGGCCTTATATTGCATTTTATTCTTTAGGGCAGAGTGTAATGAATACCTTGCGAGCCGTTTATACATAAGAATTACAGCAGCTTACTGCCACTGGTAATTTCTAAGAAAATTTGGAAATAAAATGCTTTACTAATGCACCACTGAAAGTCCATCTTGCAAAATTATTGTATGGTTGGCCTTTTTGAAAAGCTGGAAAGCCTTTACTTTAATATTTGGGGAACTGTATGTTGCTGCTACAACAAATTTAATTGTTTGTGTCAGCATTATTGTATACTATTTTTCTATAAAATAATGTATGTTTTGGCCAATCAGTTGTAAATTTCATAAATTAACTTTTATTTCTTTATTATGAAATTGATTCTACCAAACTGACCAGCCTCCTGCATGGGTGCATCTTGGGATAGAGAGGAGAAAGACCAAAACAATCAAGACTTTTACTTGGTTGCATGCACCTTTCATTTGCAACACAAAATGAGCAAATAGAACATGACATCACATATTACCCGGTATCTTCCATTGTGGCAGACACCAATAATGACTCAATACCAGCATTCACCCTCTTCTTTCCTGGCAAAGATCTACATGCATGTACAGTGAAAATGGAACTGAAAGAACTTGTCAACTAAATAATTCAACTACAAAAAATGTCAATTAAAATTTTCAAGGAAGCTGAAATGAAAGTTTCCTGGATTCCATGGCTGTATGTTTAAAACTGTTATAAAAACTATATGCCAGTGCTTCCTTTAAGGTGGCTCCATATTGTTCAGCCCTCTCGTCTTTTGCATTCCATTACAGCTAGCCCGATGGTGTGGCTAAAAATCTTTTACTTGAAACCAGTAAATCGTTTATCAGTCAACAAAGTGGTATCCAAATGACGTCATCGTTCATTGTCATGGCAACGCGAAAAAAGGTAAAAAATACGCTATTTTGGACCACTTGAGGCTAATAACTTATAAACTACACGGTGAAAGTTTTTGTTTTCGATATATTTTTGTTTAATTGGCAAGAGAAACATTTTAACAATTTTTTAAAAAATTCTGTACATAGAGTTCAGAGCTACCTTAAATTTATGTAAAAATGACATATCTCTGAATCCTGTGTTCAGATTTTTTTCAAAATAGGCACAAATGTTTATTGTATTTATCAGCTGACGAAAATATATAAAAATGAAAAAATTTCACCGAGCAGTTTTGAAGTTATGAGCCTCAAAAGGTTGAAAATGGGGGTCTTTTTGGCCTCTTTTGACGTTGCCATGGTAACAAATTTTGATGTCGTTGCCACCTAAATTTGTTAATTGGTTAAGTGTTTACAAACCTGTGCTAAACGTTTTCTCTTAACTTTACTGGTGTAGCTGCGATTGAATATCATAGATGTATCATGACGGGAATGTTTAAACTATTAGGAGCCACCTTAAATTGACAGTGGTTGAATTAGTGGTTGATTAGGAGATAAACTAGAAAGAATTAGGAGCTAAACTAGAAAGGGATACCCATGCAAAAATAATTGTGTGATCACATGTGTGATCACATGTGTGATTTAAAGCGTGATCACATGTGTGATTTTTTAAGAAGTGTGATTCACACTTTTAAAAAGTGTGAATCACACTTTTAAATCACGCTTCTGAAAAGTGTGATAAGAAGCGTGATGAAGTGTGATTTAAAGCGTGATCACATGTGTGATTTTTTAAGAAGTGTGATCTCATGTGTGATCACAGTAATAAAAGTGTGAATTCAACACTTTTTAAAAGTGCTACTTTCCAGTCTTATATATTGCAAGTAATCTCCTATTTCCTATTTGTGGATAGTCAAGTGAGGTAAACATGCGAGTGTCTATGCCGGATAATTGGCTCAGGTAGCCAATGTTGTTGCACACTGGCTTGCATGATTCCCTTGCTTGACTATCCCACCAATTAATCCCTGAGAGAAATAAAAGAGTCCCTACTTTGTAGTCTATATGATTGAGTCTCTCCACTATACACTGCTTATAGTAGTTGTTACATTTCTTGAAATATATATTCCTGAAAACAATTTGGGCCCAATAATTCAAATTTTTCAAAGTTTCAATTATTATTGATGTAAAACAGGTTTTCACAAACCAAAAAAACTTTAGCTTCTTGAATTTTATCAGTGTTGTGAACATAAGAAATATTTTTTACATAAAACAAAATTTGGCACAGAATATTTTCAGGACCTTCATGAGAAATGTATTACAAGTTCTTTTCCAAACTGCAAATTTGAAATAGACCTCATGATTAAGGAGTCAGGGAATACTTGAAGGGCTCAGTGCAAAAAGGGGCCTACTGTATGTGTTAATGTTTGAAAGATTAAATCCACAAAACATTTTATTTTGAGGCCCAGGACATGAATTTACAGTTATAAAAGCACTTGAAATGGCAAAAATGCTTGAAAGCTATGCTAGAATCAAGCTCCTTCCTAACATACCGGGATGTCATCTAACCATAAAAATGTCAACAGACATCCCCAGACCATTACCAAAACTCCCTCAGCAAATTACTAAAATACTGAATAAAATCATGCAACATCTCCAGATCATGACTCCTGTAAGAGATTCAGAGAGATCACAACTTAAAAATTTATTATATATTTTTTCCCTGAATAAAGCTATGCAGGAAAAGAAAGCGGGAACATTCCATGGAAGCTGTCTCAGTATTAATCAAAACAATACATTTGTACACGGGGTGAAGAGCCTTTGTGCCGTTTAGAACCTGAAATACCTAGAAGAAAAAATATATGTATTTTAGATAAAAGGAATCAGTAAAAAATAGTATTCTGAGTTCCAAAAAGTTTGTTCTTATCCCGATAAAGCAAGAAGTTTGCGTGCATCAATCACGCCATCACCTCCCGTGAAATCTTACAAGATAATACGTGACAAATGCGAAAAATGCTACAACTTCAAGTCGATTTTTCACCACTAAAACGGCGGGGCCCCAGTGGGCCCCCCCCCCCCCCGACCTTTTCTCAAAGTTTAACTATTAAACTTTAATTCTGTGCAAAAATAAATCCAAATACTGACCGAACGATGCAAAGAAAGGGCAAACTAAATACCCGTGTCACACATTAGTGGTAAACAAAGATTTTGAAGACAACATGGTTTTCATTGAACAAATTTGATACAAAATATGCTCACCTGAAGCTACAAGTTCGGTTATAGCTTGCCACGGTATTTCTCTTTCGGGCCTCCGAAAACGATAAACTAAAACGTTCGAAGAAACGAGAAATCAATCCAAGAACAGAGAGGAGACCCAACACGAAAGAGTGAAGACGGCCGCCATTAGTATCACTAAAGTGACGCATGATTGGACGAATGAAGTCACGTGGACCGTGTCCAACACCGCCTGGTAGAGCAACACGGTGCGCATTCTGTGAATCTCAAAACCACTGGCCACGAAAAGACAAAAATAACAGTTTGCCTTTCCGCAACTGCTGATGTAGGGAAAAAGAAACCATTTTTGTGTTCAAAGTTGCTAAATGGTTCAGTCAAACTGCTGAATGAAGATCAAATTAAGGCTCCTGTGAGCCAGCTCATGGATGAATTGTATTAGTATAGAGATAGCTGAATAATAAAAATCAAAGGCTCGTTTGAGCCAACCTGTGAATAAGAAATGCTAATGCGTGATGCAATATTGCGGTAAGCCTATGTTTTTATACTGATGTGGTTCAATAGTTTTTTAAATTAAACGTAACAACTTTTGACGAATGCAAAAAAAAAGTACATCACCGTGACTTTCACAATGTCCAGTACGTTCGTGAAGAAATAATAAAAAAGGACCCGGCATTACTGGCAAGATTCAAACCCTGGATTCTTCATCGTCCGTGTCAGCACGAAAAACAAAGCCTTAATCCACTTCAGACCATCCCGAAACACATGCCTACTTTAAGGCCCCGTCCACACTAATCCGTTTTCAAACGAAAACGGAGCTGTTTTGCTCCGGATACGGCTATCGTCCACACTACAACGCCGAAAACGATCACTGAAAACGGAGCGATTCGAAAATGCTAGCTCGCCAGAGTGAAGCGATTTGAAAACGATGCTTTTTGAAAACGCTGTTTTCTGGTGTGGACAGAGAAAACGAAGCTATCTGAAAACGGTTACGTCAACAAAATAGCCAGACCACTCGACCGTGAAACATATCCAAGATGTCGCCATACTTCGACTGGACTGACTCCCAGTCTACACTCTCGGTGCTTTTCTGCACTTTGTATTTGTTTGTGACTTTCGGAAGTAGCTTGACTTCATCATCAGTCCATGTGAAACAGTCTGTTTTAGGTTTTGGTTGCTTTCCAGCTGTTCTTGGCATCGTTTAGAAGGAAAATATCGAAGAATTCTAAACCAAAACAACACTCAACAACAAAGAATCAAGAATGGCGCCAATTTTGCGGGCCGATATATTGAAATGCGCATGCATAGAGTTCATTTGAGCATGCGCACTTAGTATATCAAAGCGTTTTCAAAACAATACGGCGTTGTAATGTGGACGGGCGAAAACGATACGAAAACGATAAGTGTGGATGCAAATCTCTTTTTGAAAACGGAGCAAAACAGCTCCGTTTTCGTTTGAAAACGGATTAGTGTGGACAGGGCCTAAAAGATCAAATTTTATTTAAGGTTAAGATATGCATCAAAATGCATGTCGCTGTTGAAGAATCTGTTTGGATCGATTTTAATGTTGCATTTTAGACTCCAAATGCAAAACGTCTTTTAGCTTATTGTTGTTTATATTCGTTTACAACAAATTAGTTATTGTTATTGCTGGTTTCACGTTCTTGTTGTGAAACGCATTCGTAACAAGCATGATCCGAGAGACAATTTTAAAAGATAAATCGTCGATTAATTCATCCAAATAATAATGAACCAAGGCCACAGTCGATATTTGTCAATATCGCTTTAACAATTCAATGTCCATTTTTCACAGCTAGTGTTCTTTGGCTAATTTGCTTTGCATTGAACGAAAACCCAGCTTCAGGCCGCGATACTGGGCCTTTAAGCTTTGCATTAGTTATGAACATTTTTCAGCACAAAATTAATAACCTTACTCTTGAAAAGTGCAAATAAAGTTCAAATAAAGGGCAAATAAAGTTCAAGAGTAGTTTTCAATATAATTGAGTGTCCAAAGTAATTTTGCAATTGCTTTGGTTTTGCTTTGCTACACTTTGTGACTGGCTAAAAAATCGTGTGCCACTTTCTCAACCAGTCAAGTAAAATGAAAACCACTTGTGACTTACTCACACATGTTTTCTGGTGCTTAGTGCTGGCAACATGTATCCACTTAAAGTGCCCATAACCTAAAATTTTTTATTTTCGTATCTAAATCTACACGTCACGTAATGAACATCTGCGAAAAAAAAAATTTTGATTTCAGCAAAACGTGAATTTTTATGAATATTTCAAATTTTCAAAATCCTATTATTTTGTGGTATACCCGTCCCACTGTTAAGAAGGCCAACGGGCTGACATGTTCCTTAATGTACGTCACAGTTCCTTTGTTTGAAGTCACAAGTTCCTTTGTTTGAAGTAATGTGTTCCTTATTAATCTACGTCACGGATCCTTTGTTAACTGAGAGGAGACTAATGCGAATGGTGGACCAAAATGGCGGCAAATTTCGAAGACTTTAAAAATCATAAAAAATTCACGTTGTGCTGAATTCAAAAAATTTTTTTGCAGATGTTCATTACGTGACGTGTAGATTTAGATATGAAAATAAAAAATTTTAGGTTATGGGCACTTTAAAGTTCGATTGCAAAAATAATTGGTTCATTGGATTATCAGCATCTGTTGTGATTGGCCAGAGTCAATTACTTTGGTTTTGGTTTTACGACACTGAATTGAAAACCACACTATACACAAGTGTTTACATGACAAAAAACACAATTTTTACTCTGCATTGTCATACATTTAAGGTACATGTAACTCAGATATATAATTCGATAGTTTTTGGCAGTCGATCATGCCACTTCGTTTTCAGGTCCTGTTATTGTTTTCCTGTTATTGTATTCTTGATTGAGATCTGACTGTGCATTTATATTGCAATTATTGTTCCATTTGTTTATATAGTCTGTTTTATTCTTTACAGTTCAGTTGAAGCAATGTTTCAGGAACATTCTGTGTAACTAACTGCATGATGATATCTGCACCTCATTGATCACAAAACAAGTATAAGTCAGGTATAATTTTAATCCATGCTTATAATCCACTAGGCAATATTTAATTTTGATTAAAATGATTTCATTTTCCTAATACTAATCATAATTTTGTTTTTCATCATTGTATTTTATTCTCCCCATTTCAGGTGATCTTGTTTCTGTAACATGTGCCATGTTACTAAACTAACGGCACAGTGAATGACTTTTAAGTCATTCACTGTGCACAAGCTTGAAAGCTTGTGCACATCTGGTCATGAAAAACAATTACATGTAAGTCATTATCATTATTACCATATATATAGCCATACCTTTTTGATATTCTATGCTGGTTACAAATTAATAAAAATAACCCACTTGCTATAACACTAAACAGATTTTAAGTATATTCCACTTAAACAAGTAGTAATATTAAGCCAAAAAAAAATATGCTGACAGGAACAACTTTTCAGAAAGAATTGGTACATGTACCTGTACCTCTTCGGTGTAAAATTAGTTTAAGTCATACCAACAAAACAGGTTTCTGTTACCTTTTAGAGGTTCCTTTCAAAATATTCCGATGATAACCCTGATGATAATTTATTTTATGGTAGCCCCCTCCCCTCCCCTCCCCTCCCCTCCCCTCCCCTCCCCTCCCCTCCCCTCCCCTCCCCCGGCATTAAAAATTTTTGTTTGCAACTGAAGGAAGTACATGTAGTCTAGATAATGGATGTCGATTTACACCTTGCTAGATGTTTTTGCTCGCCTGTCACTTGAGAATGCCCTAATGTTTTTTTTTTTAAAAATTGTTTTGACAGTTTCACCTGCATTCCTTTTAATAACAACAGTGACAAATCTTTTTGGATTGTCTTTGTTCAGGTACATGAAATTAAATCCAGAGCACATACAACCTCAGGCTTCAAATAAACAGCTATTTCGGAAAAGGTTGTTATATTCAAGCCATTCAAATGTATGCGGCAAGACTGAAAAGGGGTGTGGGTTGTAATAAAATCACAATAATATAAATGACGTATTAAAATATTTTAAAAAATGAATGACTTATATGTATATATAGCGCACATACATGTATTACATGTTTCGTGGAACTTTACATACACTTATGAGGATGAAATCTGCTATCGGTCCATTGTTGATTTCATCTCCCCCACCCCACCCATGAGCAACTTATGGCACTGAGGGTGGTCAAAGCCAGGGTTTTTTTAAGTCCCCATCAGAGACGGGACCACCATTTCTAAGTGGTCATCTGAGCCACGTGAATGTCTAACCATTTGCAGATGAAATAACAAAGGCAACACCTTCGTCCTCAGTTATGTTAAGGCCTTGAGTGTTGGTCCAGCTGGGATTCAAACCCGCGACCTTCCGCTCTGCAGACTGACTATTTTCAGAATTTAGGTTGAAAAACCATACGCATGTACCCTAATGGGAAGCACATCCCTGTAAGGGTATGTATGGGAATACCCCCCTCCCTCATCCCAGGGGAATTTCTGTAACTTTATTTCTAAACCATTGTCTATTTAATTCTCCTCAGCATCACCCATGTGTGAAATCATGTTGATGTACTATCAAGTGAAGAAAAAAGTTATGCCCACAGAACACAATCTAAAGAACTTCTGAGGTAAAAACCACAATCCATGAATGTCGCCACATCTGTGTGAAGTTCAAAGTTCACACTCTTACAATTGTGCTTGTTAATGAATTTAAGCCATCGATTGTTATCAGCGTTATCAATTGTTATCGGTATTGCATTTTATTCATTCCGTGGAAGACTTTAATAATTAATGCCATATGACGCTGAAATCAGCAAGGACATGATTTTAATTTGATGAACAGAACAGTTGTAAATGAACAAAACAACTGGAACAACGTGCCGATCACCATCATTCAAAGACGAGGCGAGATTTACGTGAGCAAACAGAAAAGCTGTACATATCGGGCAACCCAACGCCGGAATCCGGAATCCGGAATCCGGCGTTTTTTTGGGAGAATACGAAAACGGATTTGTGATTCCAGACCATAATTTATGGATTTTTCAACACCAAAAAAAAACCAAAATCCGAAAAAAGATTATTCGCCCTGTAGTCATCGCCGCACCAAAGTGGATTACAATCGTCCAATTGCCCTACAATTGTTGCAACAATTCATCGACAAGCGCAATATCTGCTCGTTTAAAAATCTGTTTACGTTCAAAATCAATCACAACCTCAGAAATGTATAACAAATGAAGTTATCCTGAGAATAATGATGAAATATCTCACCTGAATTGTCCATGATTTATACTTTACGGAGTCCTTTACTATGAGAAAGACAAAAATGGCGTGCAAATGGAGTATTGGCGGGACGAGTAAATTTGCATGGAAGATCACTTGACGGATGTACTATTTTCGGACCATTCCCCCCCCCCCCCCCCAAAGAAACGCTCGGTTCATGAATTTCAAAAATTTAGATTTAGATTCACTCGGAGTGTGGATTCTTTAGATTCATGATCCGTTTTTAACCCGTGAATACACGCGCGCGTAATGAACGGGTTAACGGTAAACGGAGACAGATAATGCAAATGAACACTCACTCGCTCCTTCCATCAGCTGTAAACTTAGTGACGTATTTTATAATGCTTTGTTACGAATGCGTTTCGTAACAAGAATAGCGTGAATCCAGCGATAACTGAATAACTAAATTGTTGTAAACGAATATAAACAACAATAAGCTTAAAGATGTTTCGCATTTGGAGTCTTAATAATGCGACATCAATTCGATCTAAAAGGATTTTCCAATCGAGACACGTGTTTTGATGCATGTCTACCTTTAAATAACAAAATTTAGTCTTAATTGAGCATGTGTTCCTCGATGGCCTCGTGGGCTAAGGCGCCGGATTTGCACTCGGGAGGCCCGGAAATTGATTTCCTTTTTTTTTTTTGCGTTCGTCAAAAATCCTTACGGTTAAAAAGTTTTTCTTTAAAAATACACTTAGCTCATTACAGCATTGTAAGTATCGCTATTTTCCAGGTATTGCCACAAGCAAAAAGAAAAGAAAAACGAAAACACTAAAATATAATATAAAAATCAGAGAATATGTACAATAATAATATAACAATATTTGGACGACGTTCAAACCAACTTACTCAGTGCCTTCCGTTATTAGTTTTCTTATGGTGGCTTTAGACGCAAAATCTCCTGAATAAGATAGACTTGAAGGGCTTTTTCTGGATCGGTTTTAATGATCGCATTTCACACGATGCTTCCTGACGATCGAATTTAATTAAGAAATAAACGGTGATATTCTTTTTATTACAAAGAGACTTGAAAACGGATTCCGGTTTCCGGATTTCGGATTCCAGATTCCGGATTCCGGATTCCGGATTCCGGATTCCGGTTTCCGGTTTCCGGCTTTTAGGGTTTCCCGTACAGGCAATTGAAAAGCTACATGCCAGAACATTACAACTGAATAAACGGCTTGAAGCAAAAACATTGTCATGCGAATTTGTCTCTAGAATAGTTAGTAAAAGCAATAGACAGAGAAATCCAGATATTTGCCTGTTTTAATTCCAAGAGGAACAAAAGGTGCAGTTGGAGGTGAAGTAGTCGTTCTTTTCCCTCTTCATAATAAAGAGGAATCCTTTCTAATGTTTGCCGCAATCTCCCCCTACCTTTCTTGCGGAAAATTTGTCACCCATTTTAACAGAAAATCAAATTTCCTTGAGTAAATTAAATTAAATTAATTATATAAGGTTAGATTTAGGTTTGTGATAATTAGTTTTATATAGATAAATAATTTTTATTGGATAGTTTGTGATCATAATGGATAAGGTTGTTTTTAAACGTTTTATAAGATTAATTATTGTATGTTGTAGTCCATGACTCACTGGAAGAGCATTTTTAAATGAAAGTGATATCCCGTGTTTTTTAAATAAAGAAGATGATGAGTACCCTTTCACAACGACATCAGATATCACAAGGGTAACTTCCCACTTGCAATTTGGCTTGTCTTGACCAGACATTTCATTTGGGAATTTGTTACAGGAGCTCTGAGAAAACATGCAACAATCAATGAAAATCGATGATAATGGATAATTTGCGGGACATTTATTTTTTGGGATTATCAATAAGTGTTCATCAATTGGCCAATATCAATTGAATATCAATTAACTATAATGCTATCGATTAACATTGATTGATCGATTGATTTCCGATGATCAATTTTCATTGATTTAACATGCCAGGTAAAGTTGTGTAATAATGTAATTATGCAAGTGTGCAATAATTAATTTGTTTTCTTTAAATTATTCTCTTCTCTTTAGTAACATTTAGTTGACATGTCGAAAGCTTCACAAAGTACTAGCACTTTAAAGGATCGTGATTGTGGCCCCCCGCAGCTTAGTGCTATTATTCCATCGATGAGTGATATTGAAGTAATAGTAAAACAACCACAACTGCCTGTTGACATTCTGTTATTGACAGTTGAGGACTATGAGTTCTTAGCTTGTTACCAGGAACTAAAAGATCCATACAGATGGTGGTTTGATTATCTTGGTTATGTTTACTTTGCTGCGGATGTGGATGAAAGGCAAGAAGAGAAAGTGAAAGTCGCACTGATGCGATGTTGTAGAGGTGGCACTGCTCCTGGTGGTTCTTTGATAATGGTCAAGAATGCTGTCACTGCCCTGGGACCAAAGGCAGTTATTTCTGTTGGCACATGTAGCGGCCTCAACCCTGATAAAACCAAGTTAGGAGATGTTGTTGTTTCATCCAAATTAACAACATATGCACCCAGAGTGGTAACAAGTTACCAAGAGCAATCAACTGGTATGAGAAGTTATGCAAGCAGACGCTTTCTTAACGTCATCAAGAATTGCGCTGATGGCTGGCAGGCACCCTTGAGGAACCCAGAAACTCGAAAAGTTGAAATACATCGTGGTGAATTTCTGAGTGGCCCAGAGCTAGTCTGTGCTGAGTGGCGGCGCAAACAACTTGCTGAGCTCCATCCCCAGGCAACTGCATTGGAGATGGATGGAGAAGGTGAGACCAAGAATTTGTTAATTTTTTTATGATATAAATAAAACCAAAAATGGTAATGAAAATTATAACCAGATCAGCCCAAAGTGTATACATACTGCAGTAACACAGTGCTTATTTGCATCCTTGAAAAATCCCAAGGGCCACCCCACAGGTCATGTGCTGTAATGGAGTTAAGCTGCTGATCACATTGGCTCAAGTGTTACCTAAATATTAAGCCACATTAATAAGAACTGGGACAACTAGCAGTAAACTGTGTTCAATAGATAAATCACCCCAAAAGTTCATTTTATAGCTGAACAGTTAACAGTTAATCAATTTAAACCATTGTTTGGCAAGATTATTTTTTTCAAAGAACTCTTTTTACTCATGCGTGTAGCGGCATGAGTTATAAAATGGGCTTCGTTTTTCTCGTTTTTATTTTATTTTTTTGTGTCACGATTTTGTATGCAAATTTATTCACGCATATTTTAAATTGTGCATTTCCAGTTCACAGCTTTGCTCTTTACACTTCCGGTTTAGTGACTTCCGGCTACTTTCACTTCCGGCAAAACATCGTTACTGAAGTGTCATGACAGCGTCTCCAACAACCCTACTCACATTAGTAATGTTCACGTCAGGTATATATTATTTTCACGTCGTCGTGGTCGTGGGTTCGAATCCCACCGAGGTCAAAGATTTTTTTCTTTCCCTCGTGTGGTCCCTCATTTCCTTACTAGGGCTAACGCTCAGTATAGGAAAATTTATGGGTTTACCTTAGCACTATAATTTACACACAGAGCTAATTCTCTGATTCCTTGTTTGTATCACCAGTGCTACGTGGCTCAACATTTAATAGTAAATGTGGTTTGCAGGTACAATGACTGAATGAAAGGAGTAACTCTTCTTCATGTCGGACGTCTTCTTATCTTGTTTAAATTATTAAAATATAAATTGCTTCTTTTCTTATGGTGCATTGAAATATAAGACAAATGTTTGATACGCATGCGCATCATTTTCCGTCATTTGGTCTTATTGGTGTATAAGTCAGTCCTGTATTTCTCCCATCGCGGTGAACGTTGCTTTTATACACAGCATATAACTTGAGGCCGAATTTGTCGCAATTCTGAAAAAAACTAAGAGCTATTTTTAATCAGAGTTCTTCCGAGGCAAAAATGCCAAACATCGATCTCTCGCACTGATAAGCATATTGTCAATTTATTTCCCTTTTTACTGCCGATTCTTTGCAATGTCTGTATCGGAGCAGTCCTTGCTGCCTGTGGTGAGTAATTTCAAGACTTTTTTCAAGAAAGAACAATAGAAACACACGGCAAAACAGCGCCGTTACTTCAGCCCATCAGATTTAATAAAAAATTTGGACTTCGGGACTGGACTTCTGTGGATTATGGACTGGGGAATGCGTGTCATATTAATGTCGATTTTTACTGACTTTTAATATTGCTTTTTGGGGTTACTAGGTTACTAGTAACCACTATGTTGTCACCTGTGTAAGTAAGTCCCACTTTCCGAAGCGCAAAGTTGTGCCGAGTTCACCAGACTGCTGTACGATAAGACAGTTCTGATAGCTTCGGATTGGACGACTCAATTGTCAAGGCAGTTCTGTTTGTACGTGCACTCTTTGGATCCGTGGGAAAGGTAAACGAAGCTTTCTCGTTCTTTTCACTGCTTTAATTATCAAGCACAGCTTTCACCAAATGTGGCCAAGTATTGTTTTCAAAGATTATTTTAGGTGTTTTCGTGGTTTGCAAAAAGGTTTTAGTGAAAAATCGAGCTGTAAATCGAAGTGTTTGTTTGCAGACCATGAGCCGATCCGAACTCATGATTCAAACACAGGAATCCCAAGCGT
Source organism: Cladopsammia gracilis (assembly GCA_022457155.1). Taxonomy (NCBI): domain Eukaryota; kingdom Metazoa; phylum Cnidaria; class Anthozoa; order Scleractinia; family Dendrophylliidae; genus Cladopsammia; species Cladopsammia gracilis. Next base: position 397,734 of record JAJGOT010000148.1, read on the forward strand.
AATGTTTGCATATTAATGATATTTGAAAATATAAGACATTGTATGGAATTTCGAATTCAATGTTTTAAGCAATATATAAAATCAAAATTGCTGAATAAAATCGTTGAAACATTTATTGGCGTTGTATTCTATCTTTATTCAGTGTAGCTACGCTATTTGAACGATGTTTAGTCCATTTATCTTACCTTGTATAATATAACTGAAAGGAAGGAGAATTCGGTCGCTTTCGGCGTTCGACACGTGTCCACAAGTGGCTCATTTTTCGCACAAAAATAGGTGCTGCTCCCATTCTGACTGGTCGTCCTCACAGTAGAATAACGTTAAATTGCATTTCTTCGAACAACTTGAACATCCCTTGTTGATTATGACGAACAAGCCGCTCCACAAAATCACATGGCACTGCAAAATAGGCGCCAGAGAGCGTGAAGAACGGAAGAGACCACGGATGCGCGGTCAACACTGGGTACCAGAGTAAAATCAAACCCCACAGGGAAGGCAACGTTCAAATTTGTCAACCTGTCATTTTTGTTGCGCCTACCACCCGGTGAGGACCAAGTTGTCACTCTGCTTATCATGCTTTCGACATTAAAACGGCCTCTTGAAGAGGAGGAGACAAGGAAGAAAAGATGGAAAAAGTAAAAACGGTAAAATGTTTTTACTTTTTTGTGAAAACGTAAACCGTGCAACTGAATTGTGCTTTGTCACTGTTGTGAAACACGCCATACGCTATTCGAGGTAAAAGCGTGCTTTTTCTTTACAAAGATTAATGGAATTTTATATCGGTAATTACAGTGCGGTTACTGTTACCGGGGTCACCCAGACAAAGTTAACCAATCACAAAACAGAACGAGAACAATAGATTCCAACATTTTTTACTTTAGCCAATGAAATGTCGAGTACAGAACAATGAAATTTCAACTTGTTCCTTCGCCATGAAAACAGATCAATACAAGTTTTGGCTGAACAGCGTTGGATTTTCAATTAACTTCGATTCCATCTCGTTTGAACTTGACTTGTTTTAACAGCACGATTTGGAAGGTCAATGTCGGCGATTCAAATGAAAGAGAAACTCCAAACTGTGTGAAAATATGGAATGCGACGGCTGTACCGTATGTCTACACAAATAAAAGTGCTGGTGGTGGATTTAAAATAATTTGTTCGCTCATAACAGATTCAAGTTTTCTCTACGGTCAACGGCGGGATTGGAAAATAAATACACTTGACGCCAGCGAAGAAAGAATTCTTAACTGCATAAGTATCAGTGAAAGCGACGGTCATAGTTCAGGCAAATTAAAGAGTGGCCTACGGATTTGAAAACAACAAAAACACGGCTTGTTCGTCTCCGTGGTTAATTATAAAGTTTTATGCCCTTTGAGTTCCACGTGTTGGGTTCCGGCAGTCGGATTAAGCTGAAATAAAATTAAGTAAAAGAGAAATTCAAAACTGCATAAAAAGAGTGTCGGTCGTACAGAAACGGCGCATTCTTCAACATATATTTTACTGCCGCAAAAACCATCGATATTACAGCGGTTCGCCAGTTGAGTTATTATAATTTTCCAGACGATTCAAAACAGTAAATCCAACTCCCTCGAGAATAATTCATGAGAAAAAAAACTCAACCGCCGGACTAGATGGGTTTTTTTTTTTACAGAGTTAGAGGTCTGGTTTATTATTATTTCTATTTTTTGGCATATACAACTATAGACTTTCAATACTTTCAACCAAAATGACTTCTTCAAAACCGTTACGACCGCCTTGGGAGATTAAAGAAACCCATCTAGTGCTCAAACCGCAAAGAAAATCTGCAACGGAAAAAATTCTGACGACAATTCAATAACAAGAATTGAAATAAAAGAGCCGCTCTTTTTCAAATGGTTAGAAAATAAATGCTTACAATGTATATATGCTACGCTGGCAGTGTGTCTTGTAACATTTGCAAACAGCCGGCGGTTGAGTTGTTATTTTTTCCGAGAATTCATTCGCCACGCAATTTGCCCAAACATACGGCTGTCGCGTTCACTGCTGCTTTCATACAGTTTGGAATCAGTTCTCGCTCACTTGCATGACACTTGACATTCATTCATGTAGCATGTGAAACTACTCAAATTTTTAAATCGAAAAGTCAACGCTAGCGAAAGCTTTATTCAACATAAGCTTCACGAGTGAACAAGTTGAAATTTCATTGTTCTGTACTCGACATTTTATTGGCTCAAGTTAAAAATGTTGGAATCTATTGTTCTCGTTCTGTTTTGTGATTGGTTAACTTTGTCTGGGTGACCCCGGTAACAGTAGCCGCACTGTAAAATGCTATATCAGTAAAACAAAAAAACATTTGCACGTGGGTGCCTGAAATTAATTTGGCAGATTATGGCCGTGTTTTCACGAGCGATTTTTCAAGTCGCTGAGCGAGTGACAGTCGGAAATCTCGTGAAAACAGTTGCTTGTCCAACTCGCTTAAAGTTAAGGTTACAGTGTACCTTCACATCGAAAATTTATCGAAAATTTTTTTTTGGCGTCAAAATAAAGTTTACAGAATGAACTTTCATCCAAAAAAAAAAAATTATCGACAAATAGTGAAAATTGACGGAGAAATGACGGTATAACTTTTGTGGGCGGAGTTTGTTTATGAAGCGATACGTTTTTTTAAGCGCTGTTTTCTCAAAGTTCATTTTTCGCTTGTTGGGGACACTTTAAAAAGCTACAACTCAAAGGAAATTTGTTCGATTTTCCTCAAATTTGGACAGAAGCTAGGCTAACATATAATCAACAAAAACGTGTCGGCGAATTTTTTATTTCCGAAAACGTTTTCGTCAAGAGCCATTTCCGTGCGATCATTCCAATTTTTTTTCTGCCCTTTTCGAAAATATTCTGTAACTTTTCACTGCAATTGAATATGGGAAATCGCCGACACGTTTTTTTAGCGCTTCGTGTCCGGAAACCCGAGAACAAATCAAATTAGCAGCATACAATAATCGCTTTGAGTTATAGCGTTTTAAAGCTGATTCGGACGTTCGAATTAAGACGTCGTAAAAAATTCGACAATTCACTTTATTACCAAATGGTTTCCATATTTAGATAGCCAGCTCTATAAGCTTTAATTTGATATCTGGGTTTAGGTATATTAAGTGTAATCTTAAGACGCTAGAGCTGTTATACTGGAGACACCCCCGAAGGTACACTGTAACCTTAAACCCCAAGAATAGTAGCGTGGGAATGGGTTGCGCAACCTCCGGCACGTTGTTGGCTATATAATCTTATTCTGGTGCGATCAGTCCTTCATAACCTCAAAAGTCCTTTCCATGGCGCTCGGGGAGGATTAGTTTAGTACGTTCAAGCCCTCAGTCCTGTATCATCGCTGCGCCGTCGTTTTTGTTTTGTTTTCACCATGGCACATGTCCCAGTCATACATACATACATATATACATTCATACGTACATACATACATACAGACAGACAGACAGACAGACAGACAGACAGACAGACAGACATACATATACTTTTTGTTAAGAGGCAGGTTGATATGTGGCAACCTAAAGGCTGGTGGGGACCTGCCAGAAACTTAGTACTTAAATAACAAAATTAAACAAAAAATAAAAGTGATTAATGAAAATATTAAATCTAAATACTTAAGTTACAAAAATATACCAAAAATTAAAAATACAGAAAATCCGTTTGTTTTGAAGTTATCTGACAGACTTCTTTTTCAAATTGGATTTGATCTAGTATCCTTGAGGCCTGTCTGAGTTTTTGTTTAAAAAGTTGCTGAGAGGAAGCATCCCTGATGGCTTTAGGTATTAAATTCCAAACTACTGGACCTCTGTACCTTACACTATTTCTGCCAAGGTTACAGTTGTACCGTACATGCGAAAAGTCATTAATACGCCTTAAGTTATAATTATTGTCGGTGTTGAATGTTTCAAATAAGGCTGTGAGATGGTCAGGTAAACTATTGTGGAAAACTTGATACATTATGGAAGCGAGCCTACGCTTGTAAATATAGCCTAAGGGTTTCCATTTAACAAGATCAAGAACATCAGAGTCAGGAGTTTCGCTAGGTAGTTTGTAGATTATTTTGGCAGCTTTTAAGTGTAAATGTTCCAATACTTTAAAGGTAGATGGAGAACAAGATCCCCAAATAGCGATGCAATAAGTGATGCTTGGGACGATCCCTTTGAAGTATATTTCCTCTAGTACACTCGAGGGTAGGCCTTTAAACCTTTTCAGGAATTTTAGCTTTCCCCCGAACTTAATATGTAGTGCTTTCACTTGTGGTTTCCAGTTCAGTTTATAGTCTATTTCAACACCTAAGCAAGTGGATTTAGTGTTAAAGTAAATGCAAGAATCTCCAAACATTAGAGGTCTCATTGGGCCAACAAATGCATGGAGGGAGATCAGCATAGCCACGGTCTTGCCAGTGTGAACAGTGAGATGGTTCTTACAGCACCACAGATTGAAGTCGTTTCAGATTAGGTTTAACGCATCAACAATTTCTTCGACTTCTTCCACAATATAATTAACATAACATTCAGACGAGTTCTTCGCCCGCGGAGGCAAATAATTCAAAATCTGTGCCGGCTGGGCCGGCTGATTCGACCGTTGAGTCATGTTCTTTGTCCGTTGAGGCAAAAGAGAAATGTCAATGTAGAAGCCAAGAATATTTTGTATCAGGCTTATGGTAGTTTTGAAAGAGTACCTTTTAATAACATAATACGCTAAAAACATTCTTTTTTTTTTCCAGTGCTGCTAAACTAACTATGGACTATGGGCTGCTTTATAAAAAAACCTATTGCCAAGAACTTAGGCCCAGTTCAAACGTCGAACTTCACATGTGCCGAACCTAATGCAAATGAACAAAATCTATTGTTTTTGCTAATTTGCATTAGGTTCGGCACATGTGAAGTTCGACGTTTGAACTGGGCCTTATTGTTCAAGTAACAGATATTTTCAAGATACAGTAATAATTGACATTGAAGAGAAATAACTTTTACAAAGGACAATTCGAGAGGGTTTTGTCTCAAGCTAATTGAAGATTTCATAATAGCTTTCTTAAAAAACAAAACAAAAGTACATTGCTTTACTAATTAAGTATCTTTACTTACGGCTGTTTGTTTACATTTTTAATAATTCGTTGTTCAAGTTAGAGTTATGCCTAAAAACAGTTTTCATCTGTAGATAATGATTAGGAACAATTTTTAGTACACACTTGAAGAAAGTTTTGTCTCCTGACAAGTTATATATTGTCTAAGGATGAATTTTCCAATAAAAGAGTAAACTAATTTCAAATTCTCTACAGATTGTAGCAATTTTTACAACTCATCCAGGGAAAGCCTACTCTACTCACCTTTTAAACCCCTTCCCTTAAAAAGTTGAAAAAATTTACCGGAGCTGTCCAATGTTCAATTCAGTACTTCCCACTGTTTTATCCCCCTTCGCCAGCACTCACTTTCACATTGAAATTACTAGTAGAAAATATATTTTGGATTCAGAGGTCAAATAAAAACAGCTTGCTATCAAATTACATTACACATAAAAATTTGCATAAAACAAAATTGTGTATTACAGTGCGACTACTGTTACCGGGGTCACCCAGACAAAGTTAACCAATCACAAAACAGAACGAGAACAATAGATTCCAACATTTTTAACTTGAGCCAATAAAATGTCGAGTACAGAACAATGAAATTTCAACTTGTTCACTCGTGAAGCTTATGTTGAATAAAGCTTTCGCTAGCGTTGACTTTTCGATTTAAAAATTTGAGTAGTTTCACATGCTACATGTCTTGAATGAATGTCAAGTGTCATGCAAGTGAGCGAGAACTGATTCCAAACTGTATGAAAGCAGCAGTGAACGCGACAGCCGTATGTTTGGGCAAATTGCGTGGCGAATGAATTCTCGGAAAAAATAACAACTCAACCGCCGGCTGTTTGCAAATGTTACAAGACACACTGCCAGCGTAGCATATATACATTGTAAGCATTTATTTTCTAACCATTTGAAAAAGAGCGGCTCTTTTATTTCAATTCTTGTTATTGAATTGTCGTCAGAATTTTTTCCGTTGCAGATTTTCTTTGCGGTTTGAGCACTAGATGGGTTTCTTTAATCTCCCAAGGCGGTCGTAACGGTTTTGAAGAAGTCATTTTGGTTGAAAGTATTGAAAGTCTATAGTTGTATATGCCAAAAAATAGAAATAATAATAAACCAGACCTCTAACTCTGTAAAAAAAAAAACCCATCTAGTCCGGCGGTTGAGTTTTTTTTCTCATGAATTATTCTCGAGGGAGTTGGATTTACTGTTTTGAATCGTCTGGAAAATTATAATAACTCAACTGGCGAACCGCTGTAATATCGATGGTTTTTGCGGCAGTAAAATATTATTATGTTGAAGAATGCGCCGTTTCTGTACGACCGACACTCTTTTTATGCAGTTTTGAATTTCTCTTTTACTTAATTTTATTTCAGCTTAATCCGACTGCCGGAACCCAACACGTGGAACTCAAAGGGCATAAAACTTTATAATTGACCACGGAGACGAACAAGCCGTGTTTTTGTTGTTTTCAAATCCGTAGGCCACTCTTTAATTTGCCTGAACTATGACCGTCGCTTTCACTGATACTTATGCAGTTAAGAATTCTTTCTTCGCTGGCGTCAAGTGTATTTATTTTCCAATCCCGCCGTTGACCGTAGAGAAAACTTGAATCTGTTATGAGCGAACAAATTATTTTAAATCCACCACCAGCACTTTTATTTGTGTAGACATACGGTACAGCCGTCGCATTCCATATTTTCACACAGTTTGGAGTTTCTCTTTCATTTGAATCGCCGACATTGACCTTCCAAATCGTGCTGTTAAAACAAGTCAAGTTCAAACGAGATGGAATCGAAGTTAATTGAAAATCCAACGCTGTTCAGCCAAAACTTGTATTGATCTGTTTTCATGGCGAAGGAACAAGTTGAAATTTCATTGTTCAGTACTCGACATTTCATTGGCTAAAGTAAAAAATGTTGGAATCTATTGTTCTCGTTCTGTTTTGTGATTGGTTAACTTTGTCTGGGTGACCCCGGTAACAGTAGCCGCACTGTAATATTTTGCGACAACACCTTGAAGAAACTGTGAAGCCTGGAAAAAAACTTATTATAGATGGCAAAATCGAAGCATTTTTTTTAAAGAACCAGCTTTAAGTTATGGAAACATTTCATTTCGATTTGGTCCTAAAATCACGGAGAGATTTTAGTGAATGCGTCAAGCAACGTTTATTTACAAAATGTTTGACCGATTCATAGCAATTATCACCAAAGATTTGAAAACTTTAAAAAATCTCGGATTTCCTGAATGCGATTTCCTGTTTATTTAGGGCCTACAAAAACTTAACGGCAATCCGGGCAGGAGGGAGTCTCTGGGTTAAAAATCAAGGTGCTGCCTGGCCGGGAAATCCAGGCGGGGGAGGGGTAAAAAAAATATTCCATCCGTATTGGGGGGCGGGGGATTTTTTCTGGAATAACCCATTATACATGGGTTGCATGCGATTTAGTAACACAGGAAATAATAATAATAATAAATAAATAAAACTTTATTTTTTGTGTCAAGATAAAATATAGCAGTTACCCACTAAGTAAGGACACCTATCTAAACTATCTAAATATTTAAACAAGCTAAATTACATTAATAAATGATAAATAAGTAGGATTTTGTATATAACTCTATAACATAAAATCTTATAAAATATCAATTCAAATATAAAAACAAACTAAGAATATACAAACTAAAAATTAAGAATTACACAGGACACAATTTTTACAATCATACGTAATAAGGCTAGTTAGATCTTGTTTTCTGATTAAATTCTTGAAAGCTTCTAAAGTAAGTATAGTTCCCTTGCCTTTGCATCTAACTTGGACCAGAGTACTGGTCCCAGATATCTTACAGAGTGTTTACCAAAACCCGTGGTATTAACCCTAGGAATTACAAATTCTTTAGTTCTTAAATTATACTTGGTAGTGTTGTAAGAAAATAATCTACTTATGTAACCTGGGCACAAGTCCCTTTTAACCTTGAACATAAGTATTGCTAAATACTAGTGAATTCGTTATATTGATTATCGATTTTCTTTTTACCGCATGTGGGCCACATGCAGTCCTCGACTGCTCATTTTTCAAGTAGTCTTTTCAAATGCAACAGAAATAATTCACGGCTTGAAAAGTAATAGACGAGTGTGCATTTGATCGGGAATCAATAAATTAAATATTAGAAGGGAGTACAGAAAAATTGGTAACTTCAATCAACGAGTCTCATGCGCATGAGTATAGGAGCCTCTTGTTCAATTTGAATTCAAAGGTGCAATCCATTTTTTAACAGGCAAATGGAAAATATCAAATTCACTAAAGGTCAATTCGGGGATACCTGGCCATGAATAAATCCACAAGGCAAAATTTTGGCAGAGGTGTCACTTTTAAAAGCTTTATATCTTTGGCCTTTAGAAGCCGATTTCGCTAAAACTTGACAGATATATTGGGGAATAATGGGAGTTCACCAGTGCTATTTTTTTATTCAATGAATCACACTTTATGGTATGCTGTTATGTACGTAAGTGAAAATTTGTAAAACGTGATTTTGTATCTAAGTTTGCTCTTCGAGAAGAACACAAAGCAAGTTGGTTTCACCACTCACTGATCCGTCAAAACCTCTTTTGTGTCATATCGGAAGCCGATTTTTAAATTTAACTTTAATTAAAAGTTTTTAGCTTTTAAAGGAGTAAAATTGTCCATGTTAGAATTTGAAGCCTCATATCTTCTCTTTGAAAGCCTAATAAAAAAATTTTGTGTCAGATATTACAATCTACAGTACAGTACACCTAACTTACTTCCCTGCCGTGTCATCTCATGAAATTCCACATCCGCGCTGAATTCTTGGACACAAAATTGCTTGTATTTACGCTTCCGATCGAAGGCTTCCCGAGCGAACACAAATGCGAAAATATATTTATGCTAATTTTGCTAATTTTAATCCACGGACTTAATTGTCAACATTTCATGCAGGGAGAACAATGCATTGCAAAATAGTGTATTTTAAGCCTGGTTTCCATATAATCGCAGCGATCGTTACGATCGACGATCGCTGCGATTCTTGCGACCCTTGCGATCATATGGAAACCAAAACGTTGCGATCCTTGCGATCGTTGTGATTGCGATTGCAGAGATAGAAATTTTTCTATCTCAAAATTTTTCAAATTTAATATTTATCCTTAGCTGAAACCCAGCAATAATATGACGGTTTTGTGATCTTCTGCACTCCCATATATATAGTTTTGCTATTATTAGAAAGTAGTTCAGTAAAGGGCATTGTACAGCTATAATTTCTTGCGATCGTTGTGATTGCGATTGCAGAGATAGAAATTTTTCTATCTCTGCGATCGCAATCGCAACGATCGCAACGATCGCAACGTTTGGTTTCCATATGATCGCAAGGGTCGCAAGAATCGTTGCGATCGTTGCGATTATATGGAAACCAGGCTTTAGTGCATACTCTTTTCATAAATGCATACTGATGAGCGGAACCTGTCCCCCGTGACCTTAAGACCTATCCACACTTTGTACTGACTAAATTCTGCAAAATCTGACACTTTGAACAATAAAACCTCTGAACCTGTAAATGTTTTGTTCGTTTAAGATGTGGAATTGATAAAAAAAATGGCAGAAGATCAGACAAGACAATCAAAAAGGCCGCGCATGCCAGCCACATAGGTTAAGAAAATCTTTTTTTATTATTATTATTATTATTTTAATAACACAAATACAAGAGCTTCTTTACATGTTACTTTACACTACTTATACTACTTACGATATTAACGATAAACACAAAGGCAAACAGACATCAATAAAAACTATGTGTATTCCAAAAAAAAAAAAAAAAACGTTTTACGCGTTACACATTACCGACCATTTTTTATAAAATTCACTTAAGGTTCTGTTTTTGGTGCAAATATATTTCTCTGTTTCAAATTTAATATTTATCCTTAACTTAAACCCAGCAATAATAGGACGGTTTTGTGATCTTCTGTACTCCCATATATATAGTTTTGCTATTATTAGAAAGTAGTTCAGTAAAGGGCATTGTACAGCTATAATTCCTAATAACACATCCTGTAAACTAAGACTAATCCATTCATTTGACAGCAAATAATAATAAAATTCAAAGTCCTTCCAGAAAAGTTTAACATATACACAATCAAAGAGAAGGTGAATAAGGGTTTCAGGTTTCGACTTACAAAAGGAACATTTATCATCAGATAGATATCCTATTTTGTATAGCTTAGTGTTAGTATATAACATGGAGTTAAGGACCTTATACTGAAAAGCCTTAACATAGGATTCTGAGCATATGGTGTGTGGTAAAAGAAATGCTTTTTCCAGTTGGTCTTCCGTCAAATTAAAATCTCGTTTTAAAATCGAAGTGTTTTTTGAAAGTTGTGCCTTTTTACTTATGAGCAGTGAATAATAATCTTTTGATTTCTTCTTTAAAATGTCAAAATCATTATTCTTAATTATCACAGAGGGTGGCAATGTCAAAAAGGTGTAATCCTTTGTTCTAAAGTTGTCTCTCAAGGCGGCAGGTACAGCAAGTCTAAGACCTGCCCATGTTAAAAAATTAGTTTTTTCGATCTTTCTTATAATAATACTATACGACTCTGCAATACTCAAATCAAATCGGAGATCGGAAACCAAAAGGAAACCATTATCGACAAATGCTTTGTAAAAAATTGACTTAATATCGAATACCGAATATCTTTATTATTCCAAATAATATTATACCGCATTTTATCTGTAGAATAATTCTCACGAAAAGCGACCCACCATTGAAGCAATTCGGAGTAAAAACGCGATGTAACTACAGCGTCTTTTACATCATAATTACAATGGAATAGAAAAAGGCCCCCGTACTTTTAAGTTGATAACACAAGTAATTCTTCCATGTGCCGTCGTTTTCGCTGAAAATTCTCTTTAGGTTAAGAAAATCATTGCTACCTACCAATCGGATACCAAGTGACCTAGTAGAAGAGATGAGTAAAACATTTCCTCTTATCGAACCACCACATAGACTCCAATCCACTACACCACCAATCCCAAGTGCATAAAATGACACAAAAATAAGTGAGCAAATCAGCCACGCTGTTGACAAAGTATGACACAAATTTAGCAGTGTGCAGTCAACACATGCTTGTCAAAGGGAGCCTCTTTTTCTCAGTGGGAGAAACCCATGTACATGTACTTCACCAAGATTTGTTATAAACAGTAATTCACTAAATATTTTGGGTTCTTTTCCTCTCAGGATTCTCTCATTTTGTGCACCAGGCTCCGGTTGTTCCAAAGCCGATTATCGACCCTGGGTTAGCTTATCCGGCCCAGACATTTAAAATACCTTTTCTGCTTATGTTGTAGGCCTGTTTACAGCTGCATTTGATGTTCAGGTGGAATGGCTTATGGTAAAAGGAATCTCTGATTATGCGGATGGAAGTGAGTCTATGACTGAAAACTGGAGATCTTTTGCCAGTGCTACAGCTGCTTCTGTTGTTGCCAACATTTTGAGTGATCCTCTTGTTTTCAAACAATGGCCTCACTATCAAGGTATGTGTACATGTACATGACAAGTGTAAATGTAGGTATATGGGCATGTTGTAGCTCAAATTTTTCTTTGGTTTGAAAATTTTCAAAACATTTTCAAAAAACTAATTGAACCACAACATACGCATAGGCATTAAATTAAATTAAATTAAATTAAATTAAATTCCAAAGTACTTTTACCAGGAAATGTACAGGAATGATCATAAAATTAACTTTGTCAACCAGGGTGACGTACTAACAGAGGTTATAATTCTCTCAAGAGAGTCTTTAATCTCCCGTGGTATAATCCCTTAGCCTGCGAATGCAGATCCCCAGGGAAATAATAAAAAAAGGTTTATAATCAAAATGTTAAGATTGGGAAAAACCCCTTAGGTACAATCCAGTGATTTTGTTACAAGTTGCTATGGTGAGTCCTGGGACTCATTTCATGAAAAATCATGAGTCCCAGTCCAGAACCAATGAGTCCCAGTCCCATTCTCGTCCCCAGAGCCACTTGGCCCTCTTAACCGCCGGAGCCTGAGTACGAGGGCCAAGGGGCTCTGGGGACGCAGGATTTGATTGGCTAGTTTCAGAACAATAAAATCTAAAACGGAAATAAAAAATCTGGACACATTGCTGTGAAATCGAGTTGCAAATCGCAAATGTAGCTTGCATTTAAACTGTCGGAAGGTATTGGCTTGGGACGCTTATACTGGGGAATCACTATGTTGATATTTCAACGACAAAGACTGCTTGTTTCAAGTGCTAGATTTTGTTAATTAGAGCAAGAAGTGTGATCGAGGATTCCTTTGGCTGATGAGCGTAGTCAACATGGTCAACAAAACTTCACCGTCCCACCAAGGATTTGCTGGTAAAATTTGTTACCCTTTTTGAATTGCACTATATTACGTGTAGCTGTTCATTTATGGATATTATATCTGGCTTTTCGATTTCATTACATAAATGATTGTGTACTGCACTGCATTTTATCAGATTTGTCAGTTGGCTATTCCCCGAGCTAGGGTGACCGCTTAATAGAGGTTTGACTGTATATTTTTGAGATAACATTCCTTAACCATCAGGGATGGACTGTCCCGTGACCCTTTAATTCCACTCAGTGTATTATTACCGAAGGTGAAATAAACGTTATGGTGGTTCACTTCATTTTTATCTCCTGTAAGTTAATGTTTAACTTACAGGTCATATTGGGGTCTAACCTGCATTCTTTGTCGATCCATGGGTACATTTTTGGCATTTTTGTTAGCTGCATTTTTGTTAGATACTATTAATAGACTTTATTGGACATGAGAGTCGAGTAGCATATTTTTTTTGGAAGGGGTTTAGCGAGCGCAGGTTTGTGGCGTGATGAAGCGATATATTCATAGCTTGATTTAGTTAACTGAGATTTTAGAGAACGTTAGAAGAGAGCAATTCATTTGGCGATATTTTAGTTTGTAGTTGAGAGAAGTATTGAGAAAGGGAAGGGTTTTAAAAGAGTTTGTGAAGGGTTTGAAAAGCTCAGAAAGCTTTATTTAAGTAACAATCCGTGTAAGAAATAGGCAATTCTCTATTGTTCCGCTGCATTTCGCTTTCCCCACATAAGAATGTTTAGATGTTCGTACTGAGAATACGTCAACCTATGGACAACATGGTTTTGAAATAAAATTTACTGAAACTTTATTTTAAAGCGATATGTTTCTTTTGTGTTACAAGATTTCATCCAATCGTGAGACTCCAAAACAATGGCCAAGAAAGACTTCTAATTTTCCATGTTCCCCACATAGAATTTTTGTTGCATTAAAAATCACAATAGTTTTCACTAAAAGGGAATCAATTAGTAAACTAGAGATAAATAAATGCGCTGCCTGATGAAGTTATGGTAGATTTTCATGTTTTAGCCAATGAGGTGGACGGTTTCAACAATAGCACAATTCACACCTTTCTGCATTCCGTGCATTTGGGTTGCCTACTTCTTACACGGATTGTTACTTAATGTAAAATGTGAGGAGCATGAAAATGTCTATGTTTTTAAGTTAATTTATGTATATCTGTTCAATTTTGGGTTTATCTCGGTGTAAAAACCTGTGACTTTCTGCTTTGTAGTTTACGTTATGTGCATTTTGAATTACATGTAACCTTTTAAGCGCCAGTAGTGATCAGTACCAAATTTCTCCTTGTAGTATCAATGTACTATTAAGTACAGAGGTGATAAGAATTATGATAATGATCACCCAAGATGAGTTCTCTTGATCCTTTAACAATTTCTCCTGATTTGTCTACAGCTGTAAAAGCCAAGTGCAGCTTTAAAAGGACTACGTTTTTCTCTTTTTTACCCGTCTGTCAGTTCTATATTCTCGTCTGTTAAAAACTGAACCTTTATCCCTGGTCTTATACGAAATGTATGGGGACTAGTAAGGAGAATTTGTGTTTTGAGTTGAATTAAATATTGAAAGCAAAATGCTCACAGATAGTCGAGTCCGCGCCAGAAATCACTGGCCTGAATGAACGAAAGTTCTGGCGCTCTCAGCTAAGACATTCTTGAGACATTCTTTTAATCTTAAACCGCTTACCTCAATAAAGGTCAATAAACACGTCGATTTTAATTAAATGCGCGAATTCCTATAACGTATATAACTAAAATAGATATTTTCAAACGAAAGGAAAATATGAAATGTAATTGTGAAATATAGTTTTGGGTTATTAAAATTCTGAGTTTTTAAGTTTAGGTATTAGTACAAAATGCATTTTTAGAGGAATATAAGAACATATGTTATATTCATGATAAGTATTTGATATCAAAGATGAAATCTGAACACCAGACATTGTGTTTGTGTGGTTGTTTTGTGAAGTGAAAAATGTTTCTTCCCAAAATAATAAATGGGGACTCCCTGGATCCGAATATGCGAGTTTTAGTGAGTAGAATCCTTTGCATCCCATATTTTTCGAGCCGGAAAGTTCGAATTTGGTGGCCGGATTGGAAAGTGTCGATCTCCATTTTGCGCGCGATCAAAACGGTCGTATTAGGAGTGTCATAGCGAACAAGAGGGATTCGAGGAGATGAAGCACTTTACAGTGGCATGTTACCGCTTTATATTGAGCTACAAGCACTGGGATCACAAAGTGAGAATACCTATATGTGATTTGTTTAAGGGAAAGGATTAAGGAAAGAAGCGGACGCATTTTGCCTGTGTACACGATTTATGTTCGGTCAACTTTCAAGCCGCTTGTGAACTACTCTTATCAACGAATGATCCAGCAGCCTTTTCTCTAACATGTCATACGCAAACAAAATGCGAAGCTATCCAATTATTGCCAAGGATTTGGGAATAGGTTCCATTACCAGAAAATGGACGATTGTTTCATGTAATTCTGTTAATTACTCGAGAACGCACCGAAGAGTAAGTGTGCAATTTATTTTTGTTTTATTACATGATTGGCGATCGGTGTTTTAAATATTTATAGGCCACTTTTATAGCTGCATACTGGTTTGAGAGAGTAAAGGACTATACAAAACAACAGTGTTATTACAGAATGTGCATATTTATTGTGAAACGCGGGCGAAATGTTTCGTAATGAAAACAGTGATGAAACTGGCCCTTGCAGTGAAACATAATTCAATAGAAATATTCGGTGAGCGATGTAGCGTCCTACGCAGACGTCCTTAGGGCTCGTCACGCAATCTTTCCTCCCCCACGAACGTGGGACGTCTAAGGACGTCTGCGTAGGAGGCTATGAGCGACGTGAACCGCTGTTAGTTGTTAGTATATGTTAATGCTCTGTACTGTTCCTGACAGTATTTATAAATATCTCGTTTATATTAAGAAATGCAAACCAAATAAATGTAAATAATCATCAGTCAATATACATGTATTGCTATCATTTTAATGTGAAACTTTGTGAGAAGTTGCATAATATGAGGATTCTAACTTGGTAAAGTGGTCGATTTTAATGTAGAAAAATTGTGCTCATCTCATGTATTAAATGAGAGGAAATTTAGAAGCATATTTCCATACCTGTAGAAAATCAGGGTTTTTATGTAGCAGTGATTAAAGAGTATTTGGATGGTACATGTACTTATGAATGAAACCAAATTTTATGAAATTCTTATGTAAAGGTCAAGGGCCTGGTTGCATAACTAAGTGGGATTTTCTGCAACCATTCTCTGCGTTTCGGAGGATTTTCTTGCGCGTTATCATGGATAACTCGACCGAAGGTGCATTGACGAGTACACGTTATTTATTTATATATATATATATATATATATATATATATATATATATATATATATATATATATATATATATATATACAATTATGTATACAATGGCTTTAATATATACCAGTATAAGAATCTTTTTATGAGAAGAATATTGAGGCTGAACTTGGAGAATATATCCAAGGCTAAGATTTTGTTAAGTACATTTTTCATGGCAAAAAATTGGGTGACATTTGCCTCTAATTTTTAACTCGTCCCCAGACCCCCAATTTGACCCTTAAAATCACTGCGAAAACGCCATTTTTTAAAGGGAAAATCAAAATTTCGCCCATTTATGAATTACCTTTCGGAAATCCACACTCGGATTCCAGTAATTTGGTTTTTATTCTATCTGGAAACGTTAAAATATTTTCATAACTTGAAAAAAAAAGTCCCGTTATTTTGACCTTCAAGTGACCAATGTCAAGTAAAGGCTTATATGGAGTTCAACCGCGCGGTCATCGCTTTTACCGGTATAACTCATTTTAATAGGCGTAATGTCAACATCCACACTCGGTTTTGAAGAGACTGGGATCTTGTGAACATTTTAGTGGGAAATATGATTTAGTTGGAGCGAAAACAATCCCGTCATTTTGCCATTTTTTCAGTGCACTATGCTTCGACTGAGCCAATTTTGGCTTCTATTAGTCTGCATCTATTCGCATGCTCTTCTGTCAATGCATGGCCTGGCAATTTATGAATTACTTTTCGGAAATCCACACTCGGATTCCAGTAATTTGGTTATTATTCTATCTAGAAACGTTAAAATATCTTAATAAGTTTTAAAAAAAGTACCGTCATTTTTACCTTGAAGTGAGCAATGTCGTATAAAGGCTTGTATGGAGTTCGACCTCGCGGTCATCGCTTTAAGCGTTCTAACTCATTTTAACAGGCGCAATGTCAACATCCACACTCGGTTTTGGAAAAATTGGAATCTAGTAAACATTTCGGTGGGAAATTTGCTTTGGTTCGAGCGAAAAAACCTCTGTCATTTTGCACTTTTCAGCCGGAAAGATTTCCGTTTAACCCCACACATTAGTTATGCATACCGTTCTTAAAACGAAAACAAAAGCCAAAACAATAGATATCCAAAAGCAAAACAATAGCGCATACATATATAATTAATGAGCAATGGTTCATTTTGGTAACGCGCACACCCGGAGCAAATGTCTCGTCTGAGGGATCAATATTTTGGAATGCGTGCTGATAGAAAATAAATATAATAAAATCACATAATATTTTAAATGAACTTTAATATACCATTAAAAAGTATGGTAAATTCTTTCCTTTTTCAAACAAAACTAGCTTTAACAAAACGATAAAAACTAGTACTAGACATTCATATGATCGACATATCGGCAATTCGGATAAAAGGTACAAAAGATATCCATGACAGTTGGTCGTTTTTATAATATTCTATAGAAGTTTGTAGACGTCCATGAATGACAATTATATCGCGGTAAATAATACAATAACGTGTATGTCAGTGTGTATGTACATAAAGTGTAAAATAAATATAAATATTATTGAGGTGTCCAATCAAAAGAGACGTTTGAGTTGGGAAGAATAACAACTCGGTTTAACGGACATCCTGTGATTACGAACAGATATTGGAAGTGCTGGCGAATAAGATTTACTGAAAAACCCATCCCGCTATTACGGACTCACTACGCAAAGCTAACCAGTTACTCCGTTATATAAGTCTCAATAAGGCGTCCGAGGTGGACCAGGCCGTTGTTATCTAAGGTCTTCCTAGCGATACCTACATTACAATGATTATTTTAAATGAGTAGCAATGTAATTTAGATACACTCAGAGCCAGAAAATATTTCATTAAAAGTACGTTTATATTGATGAAAAAATGTTACGCCCCACGGGCTTTTGGAGCCCGCTCGAACTTTGAAGTTGTGTCGTTTCAAAACGGTCGATGCAATGACCACCAAATTTGGTGACTTTTCCTAAAATTTATCTGGAAACATTTTCACGTTAGCGTCCTTTGTTCACCAACATTGACGTTTCCATAGCAACCGCTTTTTGACACCTATGTTGTACAAAATTAGCATTTTTCACTTTAATCAAGATTATTTCAAAGTTTTTCTTATTTAATTAATATTTTCCACATAATTTAGCGATAATTGATCAAATTATGTATAATTGTTCATTAATTAAGGTTAATTAACGGTAATTTTAGGAAAATATGGAATATGAAATGTCAAAATCCAGGATGGCAGATTTACTCAAGGTCGTTTCTCTCTATAATTTTATTATTGGTTCATATTTTGGATTGTAAAACATTTGCCCACAATAAACTAAGCTTTAGCAGTCCATTTGCTTTATTTTTCGGTGTTTTTTTTCCGAAATAAACACATTTGGACTAATTCAAGATGGCGGATCCAAGACGGCGGACAATAAAATGGGAAATTTATTTCTAGTATATTACCTGTCTGTTCAATTCCATTATCTCTAAACATTTATTGTCAAAATATCATAATGTCCTCTTCACTTGAGAAAGCTTTTTTTTGAATTCATTAGGTACATGACAAGCGATAATTTGCAAAGTTAACTGTTCCAATTTTTAAGAAAATGTACACATCACTTCTATGACGTCACATGCTGTTACCATAGCAACAAAGTGTACGAATTCATTAACTTTTACTCCTGCATCAATATGTGAAAGTTTGGTATGAACGCTACCATTTGTTTCAGAGATATGCCTTATAGAACGTTTCAGTTGGTTATTTCATTGTATATGACGTCATAATGACGTCACTGTTATTGTTAACAACACCAACAGTGTTGGTAAACATAAGACTTATCAAATAGGTAGCTGTTAAAGTTTTGTTGTTATATGTTGAAAATTGATGAAAATATTGATGAAAGACTGTTTTAGCCAATAAAATTGACTATATGACGTCATAATGACGTCCCGTTACGTCATTATGACACCAAAGTATCTGTAGTTACTAGAATTCATGACAACACTATCCTGTGTAAATTTGGTGGCCATAGCATAAGCGGTTTCAAAGTTACATAAGGGGGGCTTCTGGAGCCCGGTCCCAGACAGTCAAAAAAAGCCCGGTCTGGATAGGGTTTATGCCAAACAATAAGACATATTCAAATACATATAAAAAATTTTCCCCAAAGGGGATTTTTGCGGATTTTGGATATGTTGTTCTACTCAGAATTCTGCTTCGTTTGATACCAAAACCAGCTTTATACCATTTTTTTCCAGGTAGCACCTAATTTACTCTTCAACGACCAGACTAATGTTCAATGACAACTTCCCCCTTTATTTTGTGGCTTTAAGCCTGAAATAAAAAAATATTTTTGGCAGGCTAAACCTTGTCTCAATAATTTGTTTTACCTGTTTCACAAGCCACATGACCCGTCAGAATATCCACCTATATTGTATGTCTAAAGCAGAAGTCTAAAGAAATGTCTTGAAAGAAGTTGTGTACTAGTACCAGCATGTAAACCTGTAAAAATAGCCCTTTATAAGGGGGGCTTACTACTTGTAGGAAAAATCCGGTTAGGATGACCGTTACATAATGGTAGGTGATTTTCCAAATATACCGACCAAAACCCAGGCCGTTCACTCGATTTATAGCACGAAATTCCACTGAACAGGAGTCAGATTGTTTTTGGACAGTCAGATTGTTTTTGAATCGGGTTATTAAGCAAAAAAAGCCCGTCTTTTCTACGTAATAAACAAGTTTGACATGTCAAGTTTAGCTATTAACCAAAACAGTTGTTATTTTCTTGTTATTAAGCAAGAAAAGTGTTACCTTTTGCTTATTAAACAAGTAAGTTTTGCGTATTACGCAAGAAATTTGCGTGTTTTGCTTATTAACTCAAAGTGCCATTAACACTTTACAAACGTGACCTTCAGCCGCCATTACAGAAAAAGATATCGAGGACGAAAACGACGCAACGGATGAATAATTCTAGAAAAAAAACTATTTAGTAGATGCCTTGTCTGGTAAATCCTCCCATTGGGTTAAACTAAGTCATGACTTTCTTTTTCGAGACAGAAATTTTTCAAAAGTTTGACTTCGCGGCACTATCGAGACTATCGACTGTGTGGGAGCTGCTCGTTCGATGTTTATGTGTTAAAACCAAATTGAACCTTTTTAACTCGAATTACACCATCAAAAGAGAACTTTCAGAGGTTTCTGGATGCAGCAATAGCGAGAAATTTTTATTTTAATTAAACATAGCCCATTCGTAATTATATTTTGTCTGGAGTGGTCGACAACGACGAGGTCATATTCAATCGATTCGTACGCAAAGTTTAATCGCGGTCAAAACATTTTCATTTTTCGTGTTATTTTGGAAAACAGGTTTTCTAACAGAAAAGTAGAACTGTTTGATTGTTTGGAAAGGCTCCAGCTTTTACGAATAAAGGACTCGTTTGGAATTTGTTCAGACAAGCAAAATTATCGATGTATGCAAATTCAGGACAGAATTCCGTGACAGCACTGGTCAGCACTTGAAGACATAAAATAGCGAAAACGTTTACCGTAATTTATTTGATTGAAACCCAGTGTAAATACAGTGGCATTACGAAACTCGTTTTCGTTCTCAAATTCCTTTTTTTACAAACTTATATGAAGTCTTGAGAAACACTGTCAAGATAAGAGAACGGAGAATTCGCGGACGTTCTGCTTCTTAAACAAGAAAGACAAGAAATGGTGTCACTTTTGTTTAATAAGCAGGTTATTCCTGCGTAATAAGCAGATAAGGCAGAAAATTGAAACTACGGGAAAAGAGTTTTCCACCTTCCGATCGCAAAACTCGACCAAATTTAGCGTAACTTGCGGTACTACTGAATTGCAGCGAGAAAATGTCCTAAAACTTCTGCTTAAAAGCTTATTAACTACAACACAATTAAAAGTTTATCGATAGTAAAACTTCTCATCTGGAGGGGTTTTGTACTGTCCTAAAAATTCGCTGCTAAAACCTGCCATTAATATAGCCAAGTGAATCAACAGCTTCACTTTATAATTTTATCCAAGTCTTTCGTGCAATCTAAATCTACAACAGCACGACAAAGTGACGCCGTCAATTTTCTATCAAAACATTTCCAGACTTTCTAATTGCTTAATACTTTTCTTGGTGTGTAAAATACAATTCCCATTAGAAATCGAGAACAGTTTTAAAGGTTGAAAAGCCCTTTCCCTAGCAATTGTGAGTTTTAAATCAAAGAATTTTGTTTGTAATTTGATCCGACAACGCAAATCTCAGTTGACTACCGGTATGCAAATTTGGATCAGGAATGAACTCGGCCGATAAAAAAAGAGCCGGTACTGTACTGTAGTGTATTAGGACAGCGGTTGCGTGTATATTGACAAGTACATCCGGGATATGAGGAGAGTGTGAGCGAGCGGGAAACGGCGAGCGAACGTGTACTGTGTGTGCTCGGAATAAAGCTTATGTTTCAGCCTTTGTGGCTTGCCTTGGTGGCTATTCAATACTACAAATTGGGTACGAGGATGGCAAGTTCAGGGGAAAGAGCGTTGCCGCCTTTAGATTTAACGGGCTCTTCCTCTCAAGTCGCGGAACGTTGGCGACAGTGGAAACGATCGTATCAGTATTACATCGATGGCAAGGGAATCACGAATGCTTCTCGGAAAAGAGCTCAATTGCTTCATTTAGCGGGCATGGAAGTCCAAGATATGTACGAAGACCTTCCAGATCCTGGACCAGTTAATGCAGATCAGGATAATGAATATGTAGTGTGTCTTCGAAAGCTGGATGCTCATTTTCGAGCCGAGGACAATGTGCCATATGAGAGACATGTTTTTCGTCAACTTGCGCCGACCCAGGGGGAGACCGCTGACAAATTCATGGTTCGTTTACGTAAACAAGCCCGTCATTGCAATTTTGGGGCAGCCTTGGAGGAAAATTTGCGAGACCAACTGATTGAAAAGTTGCCTAATGTTGAGTTGAAGAAGAAACTACTGGAAGTCAATAATATTACTCTGGAAGCTGCAATGGAGAAAGTTCGAAAGTGGGAAGCCTCACGTGAGCAAGCAAGTCAAATGGTCACGCCAAGTCAAGAGCCTGGAGCAGGCACTAATGTGGTTGAAGAAAGTTCTGGGCATGGATCTAAAGGAAAAGGTGTTTGTTTCAACTGTGGTAAAGAGGGTCATTTTGCTCAAGATAGGAATTGTCCAGCTCGAGGTCGGAAGTGCAGTAAATGTGGGAAATATGGTCATTATGCTAGCTGCTGCAAAGGGGGAAGAAATCCAAAGTTTGGAAAACAAAGTACCACCCAACGACGGGGAGGCAGGCAGCAACGTCGTGGTAAAGGAGGACAGGCCAATGCTGTTGAGGGTCCTTTTGAGCACTCAGGTGAAGATGACACATATGCTTTTACTATAGAAGAGCAGGCATGTGCTTTGTCGACTTCTGCTGAGCCAGTGATCTCTGTGAGCATTGGTGGAGTCAGCAGAGACATGTTGATTGATTCAGGTTCTGCAAGCAACCTAATTAGCATGGATACTGTACGGGAACTAAAACATCATGGGCTAAAGATCGAGTTACAACCCTGCACAAAAAAGTTGTATGCTTATGGGGGCCGAGAGCTTGAAATTGAAGGTCAGTTTCAGTCAGAAGTTTCTGTAGCCAAAACAAAGATTGTGGCAGATTTCATTGTTGTCAAAACAGGGCGTTGTTTGTTAGGATATTTGACTGCCACAGATCTTGGAATCCTTCGTGTGGATCCGGCAGGAACTCTCGGTACAGGGAACTGTAACACTGTTGATGACACTCTTGTAGGACAACTCAAAGCAAAGTACCCCAGTGTGTTCCATGGGATTGGGAAACTAACGGGGTATCAGTTGAAGCTACATGTTGATCCTAGTGTAACCCCGGTGGTTCAAAAGATGCGACGAGTGCCCTTTTCCCTAAAGGACAAGGTAACTGCCAAGGTTAATGAACTCCTTGAGAAGGACATAATTGAGAAGGTTGAGGGGCCTACGGCATGGGTAAGCTCAGTTGTTGTTGCACCAAAAGCATCAGGAGACATAAGATTATGTGTCGATATTTGAAGAGCTAACGAAGCCATTATCCGTGAGAGATTGCCTATACCAACCATAGATGAAGTCCTTGAGAGCCTTAATGGGAGTGCTGTGTTCTCAAAACTAGATTTGAGATGGGGATTTCACCAGATCGAGTTGGATTCTGATTCAAGGGATATGACTGCTTTTGCCACCCATGACGGAATCTTCCGGTACAAGCGTTTAAGTTTTGGTGTCAATGCCGCACCGGAAAAGTAACAGCATATCGTCACCCAGTCAATGGCAGGTCTACCAGGAGTGGCTAATATAGCAGATGATCTTATCGTTCACGGTCGAGACATTGAGGGACATGATAAGAACTTAAACAGTGTGTTGGAGCGTCTTAGTGAGAAGCAGTTGACTGTGAATGCTGAAAAGTGCACTTTCCGGATGAACAAAGTGGTGTTCATGGGCCTTTTGCTTAGCAAGCATGGAGTCGGGCCTACTGAGGAAAAAGTTAGAGCTGTTGCTGAAGCAAGTCAACCACAGACACCTTCAGAAGTTCGTAGCTTCTTGGGGCTCGTGGGATTCAGTGCCAGGTTTATACCCGATTTTGCAACTACTGCTGATCCCCTTAGGAGACTTGCGAGAAAAGGAGAACCGTTTTTGTGGGGTGAAGAGCAGGAGAAGTCATTTCAGAAATTGAAGAGTCAAGTTGCAAGTGCACCAGTCTTAGCGTACTTTGATAAGGATGCGCATACCCGTGTTATTGCTGACGCCAGTCCGGTAGGGCTTGGAGCAGTCCTGGTGCAAGAGAAGAATGGAGAAAGTCGTGCCGTCTGTTATGCCAGTCGTAGTCTGAGTCAAGTGGAGCGCCGTTATAGTCAAACCGAGAAGGAAGCACTAGCCCTAGTATGGGCGTGTGAACGCTTTCACCTCTACTTGTATGGGCTCCCGCAGTTTGATCTTGTAACAGACCATGAAGCACTCAAAGTCATCTATTCAAGGAAGTCCAAACCTTCAGCCAGAATAGAGCGCTGGGTTTTGCGTTTGCAACCCTACAACTATCAAGTCTGTTATGTGCCTTCAAGAAAGAATATAGCAGATGCACTTTCCCGACTGACAAAGATACCTGCTTCAGATCAGTCCCTGCAAGATGATGGATATGTACGCTTGGTAGCTCTGCATGCTGCCCCTACTGCATTGAGAATCAAAGAGATTGAACGGGTCTCAGCACAAGATTCAGAGTTGCAAGCAGTCAGAAATTGCCTCATTGAAGGAAAATGGGACAATGCTCCTAAGCCATATTTGCCAGTGCGCAATGAGTTGACCTTTATCGATCATGTAATTCTACGAGGGACAAGAATTGTTGTACCTCAAGCTCTTCGCAAGCGAGTTGTCAGTTTGGCACACGAAGGGTACCAAGGTGTTGTAAAGACAAAGGAGAGACTTAGAACAAAAGTCTGGTGGCCTGGAATGGATCGCGATGCAGAGAGAAGATGCGCGGAGTGTTACGGATGCCAGTTGGTTGCTAAGAATGTCCCACCCCCACCAGTGAAACCAACCATGCTACCCAAACAACCGTGGGAAGAAGTAGCTGTGGATCTAATGGGTCCTTTACCGTCTGGAGAACACCTGTTAGTCCTTGTCGATTATTATAGCCGGTGGATGGAGGTCGATGTCATCCGAACAACCACCAGCAAAACCATCATTCATTGCCTGGATGCCCAATTCGCAAGACATGGATTACCTAGAGGTCTACGCACCGACAATGGTTCGAACCTCATATCCAGGGAGGTAGAAGAGTATTTAAAAGAAATGGGGATTGAGCACCATTACACGACACGTCTGTGGCCAAGGGCTAACGGCGAAGTAGAAAGACAAAATAGGTCGCTTCTGAAATCTGTTAGAGCAGCTCATGCAGAAGGAAAGAATTGGAGGGAGGAGTTAAACAGGTTCCTTTTGGCATACAGGTCCACTCCACATTCGACTACAGGAAAAAGTCCTGCTGAATTACTGTTTAGAAGAAGGCTTACAACTAAAATGCCTGAGCTGGTTGATGTAGAAGAGGAGGAAATAGAAGTAAGCGACCAAGGTGTTCGTGATCGGGACACGCAGAGAAAGCAGTCCAACAAGGACTATGTTGACAAAAGGTTTCATGGCAGAGACCGAAACGTGAGAGGAGACACCGTTCTGCTAGAGAAGAAGAAAGAAAACAAACTGTCACCTTGCTACGAGAAGGAACCATATGAGGTGATGTCTCGTTATGGGGACCAGGTGGTATTGCGATCACCACAGGGAATTCAGTACAAGCGAAACCTTCAGTATATTAAGCCCTTTAATATGCCAGATCAGGAAGATCAGGGAACTGCACTACAGGATGCTGAACCACGAACTGAACCCAAGACAACTGAGACACCACCTTTGAAAGAGAATCCTGTACCAATGGCAGAATCACCACCAGAAGTTGTACCCATTGCTGTACCTACAGCTGAGCAGCCATTGAGGAGATCCGGCAGAATTACTAGTTGTCCAAAGTTGCTGAACGATTATGTTCTGTGCTGAACTTAGTGAACTTAACACTGTCATATTTATTGTTGTGTTGCAAGTGACATTGGAACATTTTTACATGAACTGAACTGTAAAGACCTTGTTTATTGCTGGAGTGACTTTGTTTTGAACACTCGAATAGGAACTGAACTTTAAGAGCGTGTTTAAAGGAACTACAAGTTTGTTATATTTTATTGCTATTTGAGATTAAGCTTTTAAGCGAAGAAAGAGAGGGATGTAGTGTATTAGGACAGCGGTTGCGTGTATATTGACAAGTACATCCGGGGTATGAGGAGAGTGTGAGCGAGCGGGAAACGGCGAGCGAACGTGTACTGTGTGTGCTCGGAATAAAGCTTATGTTTCAGCCTTTGTGGCTTGCCTTGGTGGCTATTCAATACTACACGAACCTAATCTATTAAACCTGTACAACCTTTTTGTCTCACATGAACACACAAACGACCGGGCGAACTTTGCAAAACTGCATGAACAATGCGAGTGTAAACACTTCGGCTGTATTATAAACATACAAGAAACGGCACAAGAAAGACACTGATGAAGGTTTTCCTCTTTAATATATTGCAGTAAAACCGTTTTCATCGAAGTTTATTAGACAAGAGTTCTCCAGAAGAATCGTCAACAATTCATTTTTTCCCCTTCGAATTGACGCGGCCAAAATAACTTAAGGTGATTCCTCAGTATTGCACTGCGCATCCTGTACTGCGCATAACACACGTAATAGTCCTTTCATGGCAGCCAGTTGATAACAACACTCTTTTTAGTGAACGGTTTTTAAAACACGCAGCTGGAAATTTAATTTTCTTACGAGTATTTTTCAAAAGGAGAATTACCATAATTTATAAGCAATGAGCGTACGCGGTTGAGCAAAATGAGCGCGCGCACATTTCGGAAGATGGAATGTTTTTTATCAAAGGCCCGCAAGCTCGTTAGAAAATACGACTGTCTTTTTCTCTCTAACGAGCATGGTGACCTATATTTTTTATTGCATCATTTTGATGTTAAATTAATGCTTTTTAAGTTAACAAAGTTAAAAAAAAATTCCTCGACAGGAAAAAAAGATATCGCTAAAAACGTTCTCAAATCAGTTACTCGTGGGAGCAAATTGTTGACCTTGAAAACATGGACGCGAGGAACGTTTTGAGTCCGTGTCATTTGAAGTTGTGTGACTTTTTCATAAATTTTATTTTAAAGTGTTCCCATATGGTGGAGACTTTAACCTATCAAGTTTTTTTTGAAGAATTGTAAACTTTGCTTTCACGGGTTACCGGGAAAAGAAACATGAACCGATCAAATAATGACGTGCGTGATCGGTATTGCTAGAGGCATAAATGGGGCAACATTGGTCCGTCATATCTCTTTACCGAGCATGGTGACCTATCTTTTTTATTGAATTTTTCGAAACATCTTATGGTAGGGAGCTGTTAGGGAAAATTTAAAAAAAATCGTTCGACAACTTTTATTTCTGAGGAATCACCTTAATTGCAGCGTTCGCATTATTATAAATTCGTTGAGCATAATTTCTGATTCCCTATAGAAAAGAAAAGCAGCTTGATGTTTTGGAAAGGTTTCTTCGGAAAGATTTTCATTGAAAGAGATTTACATCATGTAATTTTAAAAATAAGCTAACTTTACTACAGGATTTCCCCGCCGAGACACCGCTTCACAAAACGCGCACAAAAGATTTTATCACCGGCCGGAGAAAATATTTGAAAAAATATTCGCATCAAGACAGTCATTTTTACAAAGGACCGGAATAGACTAAAAACCCATGGTAAATAAAGCTACTATTCCTGAGACTGCCATACGATGCGATTGGCGGGCAAATTCTAGTCAACTGCCCAACAATTTTACCTGTAGACATCCGTTTTATTTCTTCGAAAACTCCAGCGAGATAAACTAGGTCAAATGAATTAAATTGCTTTATAATACACCTCTTTTACCGTGGCGAAAAGTGAAATCAGTTCCAACTCGCGTGAAGCTTGCGGACTGAATTAAATAGTCGTAATAAAAGTGCTGAAGATTTTAAAAACAAAAGGTGTGAAAAGCGAAAATTACGATTGTGAAAAGGCGCGCACTTGAGTCGTCTTGCAGGTCAAGTTTTATTTAAAAAATGGCTGTTGATAATCTGAAGCTTTCGTGGGTTCGAAATATTATACCCCGTTCTAGGAAACGTCTCTAAAAAGGATACCCCGTTCTAGATCAGTAGTCCCAAAATCACAACCCCGTTGGGCGGCACATACCCGTATAGGTATTTGGGGGAGTACCCCCCCCCCCCCCGAGTAATAGCCCTTAAGTCCCGGCTACACATTCTAACGTTGTTATATAACATTTGTTGGTTCAACAATGCCCGCATGTTAGATGATGTTTGACCAAGAGTTTTTTGTTAGAAGAATGGTTTGATTTTCATAAAACATTCTGCTAACAAAAAAAGTTTAAGTCAAACATCATCTAACACATCATCTACACGTTCAAACATTGTTGAACCAAAAAATATTATATAACAATGTTAGAACGTGGAGCCGGGGCTTTGTGCATGTTTACGTCAGACTAGCTAATTTCACTCCCAAGCCTCGCTTTTAAAGTTTAAAGCCCTGCGACTATCTCATCAATGTATTCTCAAAGGAGCAAAGTTAAAAAGAATACCCTGCACTCAAAAACAATGTGAACAAGGAATTTGCACTGCAAGGAATTTCATACAAACGAGGCTTGTAACTCCTTCAGTTGCTACATATAACTGCGATGATCACATTCTCTTCTGTTTGATATAATAACATTATGCAACTTTGTAATATTTACCTGCACTTTGTGATGGATTTATCAGTTCCAGTTTATCATAAAAGTTATTTTAATTTGAATCTGTGAACTTTCTTCAAGCTCTTTACTAACTATTAAAAAAACTGTGATATTAGAACTGCAAACAAATTATCATGGTAGTTTCGTTGATAACTTTGCAATGAGGTTCAATAATATTGATACTTAAGCAGGTCTTGTCAATCCAACAGTGGATTTTTTGATTATAAAAAAGCAAATAGTAATATATGTTACAATAAGAAAGTTCATTCATTTGGCTGTTTCGACCATGTGTCAAACACATACAGTATGTGTTTTGAAGCATGTTAACTTTTATATTATTCTGACCTTTACAAAGATTTCCATTCCAAAACCAGTCAAGGGTTCCTGCCAAAAGTGAATTAAAGAATTCATAATAATTGCAAATTTGATTTTATTACTCAGTTCAACGCGATATTCAAATGAAGAATGTAAAAATTCAAAAGAATTCTTGAAATTATAGGCATAGTGACAATTCATTGTTGTGTAGGGAAAATATAATAGCCTTTCTCTAGGCTGCTGAAAGTTTAAAAGTGCAGGGCTCGCGGCTGAAAATCGTCGAATTATCTCTAAATCTTACGCTTGTTGGATCATAGCCGCATCGTCAGGAACAACTGCAGTTTTGTTAACAGTTACTCAGGAAAACTGTTCAACTTTCACGTCGCTAAGACGTTCGATAGCATTGTTTTGGCTTCTCGAAGAACCCACCGTGATCCGCCATCTTTGCTTAGAAAAACGTGAACTAAATCAGAATAGATGGGGTTAGTTTCTAGAGAAACTGTGGTGCTGCGTCGGTGGGGAGATGAAACACGAGAATTTAATAATTTAATAATTTAATAACTAAAGGTAAACTGACCACCGTAAAAAGATTCAAATAGCTGACATTTCAACGCAAGCCCTTCGTCGGAGCGAATAAAGGAATTGTGGGTAGTGTGTGGTTTTATATAGTAAGCGGTGGAGCTACGCTATTGGTGGAAATTTGGTGACGTGAAAAACAAATGTAAATTAGTTGAATGAAAAGCGTTCATTGATTCCGTGGGGCTTGAGAGTGCCGATTTGAAAGAGAATTTTTTGTTCTAAGTTTTTACGGCTTTCTGTGTTACCCTGGTGTAGGGAAAGGCCGCATATTGTCATGTGTTGTTTAGAATGGTTAGTAAAATTAAAATGGCGCGCGACTGATTTGGATGCGTCTGTCATTTTTTTCAACGTCTCGGAGATGTTCACGAAAACGGTCGCCCAGTCTCCTCCCTGTTTCGCCAATGTATATCTTTTTGCAAAAAGTACGTGTTATGCAGTAGATAACATTTACGGAGGTGCATGTGAAACGATCAGTGATCTGAGGAAGGGACGGAAATCCCGTAACGTCTGAACTTTCAGTTTCAAAAGCGCTTTAATAACATTTTTTAAACATATTCATTTCAGAGATTTTAATAGATCGTTTGGGTCCTGTTATTTTGTCCGCGTTGTGAATGAAAGGACAAGTGTTACATCGTGTGCGTGTGCATTTAAAATTCCCGGTTCATCGTCAGATTGCAGTGCGCTCGTAACTAAAAAGTTGCCTATGTTTTTGTCATGTTTGAATAAAATTAGTGGGGGTTGTGAAGAAATTCTGCTAGTTTCGGGGTCATTTTGGAGTAATTTGAAATTTTTTAAAATGATGCTTTTGACTTTTGAAAGCCGTAAAAACTTAGAACACAAAATCATCTTTCAAATCGGCACTCTCAAACCCCATGGAATCAACGAACGCTTTTCATTCAACTAATTTACATTAATTTTGTTTTTCACGTCACCAAATTTCCACCAACAGCGTAGCTCCACCGGTTACTATATAAAACCACACACTACCCACAATTCCTTGATTCTCTCCGACAAAGGGCTAGCGCTCGAAACGTCAGCTATTTCAATCTTTTTACGGTGGTCAATTTACCTTATCGACTCGAGATCAAATGAACCAATCAGCGGTCGTTTTAGATCGCAATGTCTCGCGCTCCTCTCGTTAACTGAGAGACGACTGGGGACGAGTACATGAGATCTTTACGTGAAAAAGTGTTAAGTTTAACGCTGTTAAAAGTGTTAAAAATGAAACGAGACGTTTCGGCAATGCTGCCTTCATCAGTAGTAAAAACGTGTTCGTTGTTGGTTAGCAACGAACACATTTTACTGCTGATGAAGGCAGCATTGCCGAAACGTCTAGTTTCATTTTTAACACTTTTTACAGCGTTAAACTTAACACTTTTTCACGTAACTACAATTTACGCTGCGCAGGATACATATTATTTATCGTTACATGAGATCTTTCCCAAACAACTCCAGCCTCACTTTCACTCAAAGGCCAGGGTACTAAGCACAAATGGTCCATTCGAGATGTCGAGGGAAAATTTGCAAGCAATCTTTAGCCAAGGTAAAAAAGGTTTGGTTCGAGTTAGCGAGAGGTTCGAGTTATCGAGGGTTCGAAAATGGTCCGAGCAATTGGTAAACGAACCGCCAAATAAATGACAGAAATTTGGAGCCCCAGACACACCAACCGACAATGCAGGTAAATGTAAGTTAATCTTAAAACATTTTTTTGCGGAATAACTTATATATAAATTAACTCATGCCGACAGTAACATGCTTCAGACAGTTCTTCTGAGGAATCTGAGCACGCATACAAGCTCCCAACTGCGAGATGTGAATACTTTAAATGTTCTTTTTACCCCAGAACACTCCTTGCTTGGAACCAGCTCCCAAAGGATGTTGCATTACAGTGGTTACCAATAACACGTGACCCACCGCCTTCAAAACAGTTGGATAAAGTTGAGTTTTCGTGGATGTCAATCAAAGAAAAGCCGTTAAAATTGTTTTAGACTCTGACAGGATTTCAAGCAAACAGAGCTAAAAATCGACAATTTTACCCGCTGAGAGAAGGTAAAACTTAATCAAACTCGATTTTCAAGCCAGTTTAAACAAAAAAGAAAACATGCTGTTTGTAGAAACCGTATTTTTAGAATAAAACTTTTAAATTTCACCGGAATTACCGCACGTGATAATTAAATTTACAACAAGGTGATGCGTGATGAATCATGAAGCCGCGGCTGCACCAAGCTCTAGTTTTTATATCATATTGAATAAAATCTTCTCTTCAAAACTGTAATTGACTTTGAAAATGGTTGTTTAAAATGTTTCCTATTTCTTTTTGGTTAAATTGTTCGGAATCCAGTCGAAATTTGAAAAAAACAATGTTAACGGCTTTTCTTTGATAGACGTCCACCAAACTCAAGTTTGACCTTTGGGGATGAAGGGCGATGGGTCGTGTGTTAATGGTAGCCGCTGTAAGCAAACCTCTGACATTCTTCAAGGAAGCAATCTCCACTTTTTATTAGTTTCTAGGCTAGGACTTACTTTTTTGTGTTTGTAAACAGTCAGCGAGTTTCGATGCACCTGTCGTGTCATTAGGGAGCTTAAGCAACGATAACGGCAACGCCAAGGAAAACGTCACTTGAAAAAAAGATTCGCGCTATTTTAAACTACTTTGCAGTTGCTTTAATTTGTTAAGTTTGTCTAATGTGACTGGATTGTCCAGGAGTTGAATTTAAAGGGATGGCTTTTCAGTTCAAATGGGGAAAGGAAAATTAACCGTCGTGTGTTCACGTTCTCCACAAAACCTATAATTTGACCATTTGACATTGTTGTTTTGCAGGGAACGGCAAAGAAATGTACCATAAATGTAAACGCACGTGCAGAGGCATTGTTTTCGCTCATTAAACATATTGTTTTGTGCCGTTAAGTTCTCGCTGCCATCGGCATCGTGGTTGCTTATACATCTGTGACGTCATGCTAGTCACATGACCTGTATGCCATGTGCTTTTGAGTCTTGTTGGATTAAACATGTACGGAGTACAGGACTGTTTGCCGTCTGTTCTCTTCTCGCAGTAGGTTTACTGTGCTTACGCTCTCGGTCAGCGTATTAACGTTACATGGTGTCAGAAGTGACGGTTGTCGTGTTGTAGAAAGCCGTTGAAGAGTGAATTCAAGCTTTCAAATTCACAGTTGAGTGAAAATTGTGTTTGCACGCGTCGCCATCTTGAATCGACGAAAATGCCAGACGAAGAGACTCCCACAAGTTCTTCGCCGTTCCCGAGGTTCATAGCCAATGTATCACTCCCACAGAAATTCGACACAAAAGGAAACCTTGCAACCAACTGGAAAAAGTGGTCACAGATTTGGAAAGCGTACGAAATTGTCACAGGGTTGGACAAACAATCTTCAGCGCTTCGTGTCGCCACGTTTATTACTTGTATTGGTCCAGATGCTTTGGAAATACACACTGCGTTACCGTTTTCGTCAGATGTTGAGAGAGAAAACATCGACAAAGTTCTTGAGTTATGGCAGAGCTACTGCATGGGGAAAACGAACGTTATCTACGAAAGATACAAGTTCAATAACCGCTCACAACAGTTAGACGAGTCGATTGATGCGTACACAACAGCTCTTCGCACGCTCGCCGAAACCTGCGAATTTGGATCGTTAAAGGAGGATCTTATTCGAGATCGTTTAGTTTGTGGTATTAGGGATAACAGCCTGAGGAAAAAACTTCTACAGGAACCGAAACTAACTCTGAATAAGTGCCTTGATAGCTGTCGAGCAGCCGAAGCGACCAAATTACAGCTGGAAGCCATGACAACCGAGTGAAGTCCACGCGCTCAAATCGTCTCGCAAGAAATCAAATCCTCGAATGGTCGACGACTGCAAATTTTGCGGAAAATCTCATGAAAGAGATAGGGAAAAGTGTCCCGCCTACGGTCAATTGTGTAAGAAGTGTAAGAGAGAGAATCATTTCGCGAGCAAGTGTCCTCTTCATCGGAAGAAAAGCAGCCCTGGAGAGAAGAAACCGAACGGTTCTAAACCAGGCTCCACGGAAAGCGCGCGAAAGAAAGTATTCACCCTGGAAACCGTTGATTCGTCCGAGGAGGAACTTTTGTCGGTAGAAGTCACCACAGAAGATACGAGTGTGAGTACGCCGGAAGTTGTCAATGTCAGTTCTATCGGTGATCTCCCGAACAAGATTTATGCAGTTATGGAGATACAAGGAAAGCCTGTTAGAATGCAGATTGACTCTGGTGCATCATGCAATGTTCTGCCAAAGAGGTTCACTCCAGAAGGTACAATGGTCCAGGAGTCAAACAAAGTACTAACAGCCTACAACAAGCAGCAAATCTTAGCACTTGGGACAGCGAGAGTGAGCATGCGCAACCCTAAGACAAGAAAGAAGTACAATGCTGAGTTTGTAGTGGTAGAGGATGACTTTGTGCCATTAATTGGAGCTCGTGCAGCACAGCAGATGGGTTTGCTGGTGGTCCAGCATCACAATATTCAAGTCGTCAATAGCAATGAAGTTCCTGCCACTTCTCAGAAGAGTTCTCTTACTAAGGAGCAAGTGCTGACTGACTTTGCAGACATTTTCAAGGGACTTGGAAAAATGGAGGGAAAGTTACACCTGGAAGTAGATGAATCAGTCCCTCCGTTGATTATGCCTCCCCACAGAGTACCAGTGGCACTGAAAGGAAAGTTCAAGGAAGAACTAGATCGTCTTATCAGTGTTGGTGTCTTAGAGAAAGTAGAACAACCAAGTAAATGGGTATCTGCCGTAGTCGTCACAGCAAAGCCAAACAGGAAAGTCAGAGTGTGTATTGATCCGAGGCCCTTGAACCAAGCACTCCGTCGAAGCCACTACCCCTTGCCTGTGATTGATGACATTCTACCAGAACTTGGGAAAGCACGGGTCTTTTCTAAAGCTGATCTGAAAGATGGGTTTCTCCAGATAGAGCTAGATGATGAGTCCAGCCACTACACTACATTTCAGACACCTTGGGGCCGACACCGATGGAAAAGGATGCCCTTTGGAATCAGCCCTGCACCCGAGTACTTTCAACAAAAGCTCGATCAAAACCTAGAAGGATTGGAAGGAGTGTACAGAATAGCAGATGACCTGCTAATCATCGGTCAAGGAGAGTCCAAGGAGGAAGCTGACCGGAATCATGATTCAAACCTTGTGCGATTGTTCCAAAGGTGCAGAGAAAGGAACATTAAGCTAAACAAAGCGAAGTTTGAGTTTAAATATCGCCAAGTACCGTTCATCGGGCACCTGTTAAGCAGCGAAGGAGTCAAGCCAGACCCCAGCAAGATTGAGGCAATAGTGAACATGCAAACTCCTACTGATGTTCAAGGTGTACAGCGTCTCATCGGTATGGTCAAGTACCTATCGAAGTTCCTCAGTAACTTGTCAGAGTTATGCCAGCCTCTACGCAAACTCACACACAAGGACGTTCCGTGGCAGTGGACACAGGAACAGGAGGATGCCTTTCAGTCCCTCAAAACCGCTGTTACGCAAGCACGAGTCCTCAAGTATTTCAGCCCACAAGCTCAGACTGAAGGTCAAGGCGATGCATCCCAAAATGGTCTCGGATTCGTTCTTCTGCAGGAAGGTCAACCAGTTAACATACGCAAGCCGTGCCTTAACCCCAGCTGAGCAAAGATACTCCCAGATCGAGAAAGAACTTCTAGCTCAGGTCTTCGGGCTAGAACACAATCATCACTACACGTTTGGAAGGCACGTGGTCCTGTGGACAGATCATAAACCCCTGGTATCGATCTATAAGAAGCCATAAGTCTCCGCTCCCAAGCGTCTTCAGAGGCTCCTGCTTCGTCTTCAGAAGTATGATGTGGATCTCAGATATAAACCCAGTTCAGAGATGTACCTGGCAGACACGCTATCACGAGCTTTCCTGAAGACTACTGATCGGTCCAGAGCAGAAGAGGAAACTGAATCCATCCATGCTATTGACTTTCTCCCCATTTCAGAACCTCAGCTGAGAGAAATTCAAGTAGAAACAGCTCAAGGTGATGCCCTGCAGCAGCTGAAGAAGCTTATTGTCAGTGGATGGCCAGATACAAAGCAGGAAGTGCCTGTATGTCTTCATCCATACTTTACAGTCAGGGATGAGTTGTCAGTGCAAGACGGCCTTATCTTCAAAGGACAGAAGTGCGTCATCCCAGTAAGTCTACGTGCAAGACTTAAAGAGAAGTTACATGGAGCTCACACGGGAATTCAAAGTTGCCTACGTCGAGCCAGAGAAGCCGTGTATTGGCCAGGAATGAATTCAGACCTAACAGATTACATTTCGAAGTGTGACATCTGCTCATCCCACCAGTCAAGCCAAGCAAGAGAACCCCTGATCTGTCATGAGATTGCTGACCGACCTTGGCAAAAGGTCAAAAGGTCTTTCATGAAGAAAGCCAAGCAAGCGGGCACAGATGTCTACCTATCTCTGCTTGATTGGAGGAACACCCCTTCTGAAGGGATGTCTAGTTCCCCTGCTCAGAGGATGTTTGGACGCAGAACAAGAACACTGCTTCCCACCTCTAGTCTGCTGTTAAAACCAAAAGTCCAAGAAGATGTGAAAGAGAAACTTATTAAGCAGAAGTCAAAGCAAACCAAGTATTACAATCGAAGCAGCAAAGAACTCCCACCTTTGCGGGCAGGAGAAGTCGTGCGAGTAGCTCCTAAACAAGGTGACAGAAAGCAGAAGTGGTTTAAAGCAAGAGTGGAAGACCAAGTGGATATTCGCTCTTATGAAGTCAGGACAGAAGATGGTAAATGCTACAGAAGAAACCGCCGACATCTACGCCAGTCTAAGGAGTCCTTTGACCAGACCCCTCATCTCAGCCCAACCATGTCATCCCAAGGAAGCCAGTCAAGTGCACAGTTTACCACAGCTGAACCAGTCAAACACAATGAGACAGACCAACCGGCTCAAGACAACCCTGATTGTCAACCCAAACAACCTGAGTCTGTGGCAGTGCCCCCGAATCAGAAACCATCATAAGGTCCAGCCAAGCCGACAATCATTGTTACAAGGAGCGGACGAGTCTCTAGGACCCCACAGCACTTAAAGGATTTTGTTACAGTTAAATAAGGACTTTGGAACATTAAAAGTTGTTGCAATCTTATCAAACAACATTTGAGTCAAGTTAAGAGACTTTTGACACAGACATTGACTTTATTTGTTTCAGTTCGTTTAGTAGATGCTTGTTCAAAGTTGTATTTAGGTTTTGCCTTGCCTGTTTTTCTCTGAAAAAAGGAAAGGTGTGACGTCATGCTAGTCACGTGACCTGTATGCCATGTGCTTTTGAGTCTTGTTGGATTAAACATGTACGGAGTACAGGACTGTTTGCCGTCTGTTCTCTTCTCGCCGTAGGTTTACTGTGCTTACGCTCTCGGTCAGTGTATTAACGTTACAACATCTCCCTAATGTTTAGTCCCGGTGGGCGGGGGCATATATACCAGGGTATTTGGCTTAAAAATCAAACATCGCGGCAAGTGATAAAATTCGATTTCTTTCATATTTTAAAGTTAGGTAGGTTAAGGTATAACGAAGATCACGGGATACTTTTTTTGGCCAAATATATTTTTATTTAAAAGAAAAATTCCAGAAATGAAATTCCCTAAAATCGCCATTTGAGAACGAAAATTATTGCACAACTTTGACAGTCTCTCTTGCAAAAATAAGTAACGCTACGACATTTAAAACATGAAAATTGTATTTTACAATCTTTATATATTTAGTCGAGTGATTTGTGGAATTATGTTGTTCTTAATCTTTGCGTGCAAAATAATTTTATTTCTAAGACATACATTTTACTTCTTTAAAATTACTTCGTAAACAAAACAATTTTTCACCATGTGCTAAACCTTCACACGGATTAAATTTCTGTTGGTTAATTTATATAAAGATGATCTCAAGATTGACGTAAAAATTTCTTTGGGCAAATGATTCAGAACGATGCAAGAGCATTTCAAAGTTGGTTAAAATTATAGTTATTTGACCTTATGAGGGGTCAACTTTCAATTTGCGGATCACATCATCTCACAAATATTCTAACTTCTGTTTCTGTTGTCTTACATGTAACCTATTACAAGATTTAAATAATGTGCTTTGGAAAACTTTGAAATTTCCTTACCTCATTTGCGGTAAAAGACAGATCCAGAGACCATTTAAGTGTATAAATCCCTTCATCATTCATCGTATTTTAGTCTTGGTAAATAACATCCAATGCACGCCGGCCGTGAAATGCCAGTGTAAGAGGTCGCGTGCAAATCTCTGTTAAACTTTTGACACACTTCAGTATCATGGCATCTTATTTTAAGGCTATATCCTTTGTCGAGTGTTCCTCGGTTTGAAGTGAGGGGACAGATAAATCTTATCACTGCTTCGAGAAGCATTAAATGTACAAACATGTTGGGACATTTGAGGCCGTGATTGTCACAGCGGTTATTTGTGTGGTCACGCAATGCTGTTCATCGGGCATTTTAGCGGGGTAGGGGTAGGGCTAAATAGCTTGAAAACAAAGAACTTTTGTCCAAAACTCTTGCACTCTTGCAACGGAGAAAAAAATACATAGACTTTTCGGCTCT
This sequence comes from Cladopsammia gracilis, assembly GCA_022457155.1. Taxonomy (NCBI): domain Eukaryota; kingdom Metazoa; phylum Cnidaria; class Anthozoa; order Scleractinia; family Dendrophylliidae; genus Cladopsammia; species Cladopsammia gracilis. The sequence goes on from JAJGOT010000148.1 coordinate 435,436, forward strand.
GTTAGCCTTCATTTTCTTTTGCTTTACTCCAGGAAGATTATTATTCGGTTGCACTATAAAAACGAAATGTGTGAAACGCAAATTGTTAGGATCACTGTGATATTTAGCTATTTCTGTCCTTTTTTTGTATTTTTCTTTTTTTTTCCCCTTTTCATCAGTAGTATAGGCTATCTTCATGAAACATGGGAGAAAGAGAAAATCAGTCTAATATCCGCCACACGACCCCAAAAGATATCAATTTGTATCATGCAACTAGTAATGTAAACATTTGTCAAACGTAACACACCGCAACTGCTGTTTTCTTTTCCCAAGAGGGAGCCTTAAAAAAGCACGTAGCTGGGTGTTTTTTACTTGTCATTAATCTTACTGGGAGTTTGGGTTACCTGTGGTTCGGGGACCATTTTCCGCGCTCATGAATCGTTGCTCAATAATATATACCATGGATGGGGAGGGAAAGGGAGTAGGAGGGAGGGGGAGGAGCTTTCTCCCAGAATTACTTCAGATTCATGTCACGCCTTACTTCAGAACCATTTGGGACTAATAGTTGACTAATCCAGTGTCTGTGTTATAAGCTACATGTAAGTAAACCTACAATAGTACTTTTTGACGGCAGCAGAACGATATCATAAGTCGCTAAATTTGAAAACTACTCAGATTTTCAAGTTGAAAATGATAAAATATTTGGGAATTGAAGAATTTAATAAGTTCAATACAGTTATCGCCAGTTCTCGAGAGAAAAAAAAGGTTCTCGAGAAGAAAATCCCAACATCACCTTGACGTTGGAAGCCACGCCTACACTCTAGAGTGCAAAATGCTTTCAACAAGGCAATGACTGTCATATGCTACAAAACTAGAACAGGCCAGTGACGAAACTGTTGATGATCATACAGAAGACACGGAAACACCCAGGCTTCAGATTCTCATGGAAGAAATGAGCAACCAACCCCCAATCACATTATGATATGCATAATGCATGTGAATTAGTTGCTTGCTCTAAGCTTGCAAAGTTCTCTGTACAGATGTTTGAGGACATATGCAACTGTTTTCTGCTTGACATTCTATCCGTAAACATTAAGGTGGGGGTACACGTGAGTTTCAATGAAATTGTAAGAGGTTTAAATCAGAGACAGTAAAAAAAAAAAATGATTTTTGGAACACCAGTAGACAGTTGATATCCACGTAAGAGCACCCCATGTTGTTAGTGGACTATTTTGGTGTCGAAAATAGTTACTTGTTTTTGCAAGCGAGACTGTCAAAGTTGTGCAATAATTTTCCGCCTAAAATGGCAGTTTTAATGGAATTTCATTTTATTACTTGCCAAAAAAAATTTAAATTTGTCTGATTTTTACGGACAGGCGCTCTTAGTCTCCTCTCCCGTGGGTGGGGAATTATAAAAAAATTGACATAATTCAAGCTCCCAAGGGTGGGGATGTTTGACAAGGTTGTGCAAGAGCTTGGAACCTAGTCCGCCATCTTAAAAATTACCCAGAAGACCCTGATTGAGTGTCGCATCATATGTCGGATTGCCTGCCATTTGCCGTCTGCTTCGAGTTGTTGAACCGGAAAAAAATTAAGTTGAAAAATCTGAGAAATGCCCTTGTACAAGGCGTGGGATGTTAAGCGACAGAAGAGAAAGGCAGAGGTGGCAAGTGGTTTTGAAGAATTTGTTAAAAAAGGCGAGTTGTTTCTATTGCTGGTTTGCACGTGACGTCACGGCGGCCATGTTGGTGGTCAAGAACAAAAGCAATTCTCTCTGCTGGGAACTAAACTCTATTTTCATGCAAATTCTGCGACAAAAATTGTATTGTGTTGACCACCAACATGGCCGCCTTGTCACGTGGTTGCAAACCAAGAATATGGTTGTTTGATCTCAGAATTCAATCAATGATAGTCTCAGTAAAGAGGGCATGATAATAAGCTGATTTAGATGGTAAATCAGTATACTGGAGAGACTGGCATGCTGCTGGAATTCTTAGAATAAAAGACTTATTAGATGAGAACAACAGGTTTTTATCATATTATGATTTTTGTAGGAAGACTGGTCTTAATACACCATTCACTAAGCTTTGTGGTTTGATATCCGCAATACCAGCGCAGTGGAGGCATGATTAAGGGACAGTTCCCAATGCAAATGGTCAACAGGATAAGACAGTACAGCGAGAAACTGATGAAATTACTTGTAAATTTGCTCGCAAATTGTTAATTCAGGCAAAATTTAAAGAACCTTTAGCTAGCTTTAGATTAAGCAGGTTAGGGGTGACTGATACGAGGCTAAATGCGATTTACAGACTGCCATTTACAATAACTCGAGAAACAAAATTAAGTATATTCCAGTATAAGATCATTCATAATATTTTACCACATAGAAATTGGTTACACAAAATGAAGATTTCAGATTCTCCTCTTTGTAAACATTGCAATGCAATAGAAACGCTGCCACATATGTTAGTTAACTGTAGCATTATACAGGATTTCTGTTTATTAGATGAATTAGGAATATTATTAGATGAATTAGGAATATTGTATGGTTATGATCCTGAAAAGTCGCAAACTCGTATCTTCAATTACTTTATACTTCTTGCTAAAAGGCATATTTTTGTACAAAAGGTAGAGTCTAAAACTCCTAACCTTGCCCTGTTTTTTGAGTTTGTAAAAACACAAATTACAGTGCAAAAATCAATATTATTTTCCAAAGGTAAAACAAGAACTTCTTATTCTTTGTGGAAACCACTATTGTCATTACTGTAAAGTGTAGTTAAACAATGAACAAGATGTAAGATACATTTGTGAGTGTTAGTTGGTGTAGTTGTAACGTTTCTGAAATGTTTTGCACAATAAAAAAAAAATTAAAATAAAAAATAAGCTGATTTATACAATGCAATTTAGTATGGCTCTACCCTTGTAAAAAATTTAGCGCGATCGCGGCGCGATTTTGGCCGCGGCGCGATGTTAACCTAAAGGTGATGTTACACGGGACGATTTGCAACGACCATTTTTGGCACAACAAAATAAACAACAGGTATGTTACACGAAACAACTTGAGCAAAATTCGTGTTTTTGCATTGCAAGTTTCTTGAAGCTGAATCAAAAACTCGCAACGAAAAAATTGCGAAGAAAATCGTCCGTGCGCCCAATAATAACTTCTATTATGTTTGCGCGATTTAGACAAAATTCTGTCAACAAAGAAAAAAATTACCCATGTATTCTAAAAAAAGTGCTTTTTCTTTAAAATTTCCGACAGATTTTTTTTAGTTGGTACTCAGGTAGAACCAGAAACCCATAAGTGGCTGTAACAACGTCTTAGCAAATTGAATAATCGGAAGCTTGTTTTGAAGCGTACAAGAGACAGTTGCACGTTTCAACCCACTTATGGGTTTCTGGTAGAACCAAGAGAGGATGTTGGTAGAACACAGAGGTCAAAGGCCGTATGCAAAATTTAAACAATTCACTGTGGAATTTTAAAGAAAATTGAAGATAAGTCTGTTTTGAGGCCCTATTTGAAAATCCAATGGTGTTACCATGGCAATGCCAACCTCGATACATCTGTGGCAAATTAATACTGTAATTATATTATCTTGATTTCGTGGTAAAATGTGATGGCGATCCGCAATTCAAAGTATAACTTTAATAATTGTTTTTCCTCCAAATATACTATATAGGAAAACCAAAATACTATTTCGAGCCACCTTAAGCTTAATTAATACAATGCTCATTATTAAGCGAAGACTCAAATGGTAAATAATCTCTATTTAGATGTGCTTCAAGTTTGCAGTTGTAGTGGGTCCTCCGTGTATGTTCTTCCTTGAAGTTATTTAAACTCAGGATGAACTCGTTGGACCCGGAATGATCCCCAATTCCGATGGTCTTACAAATGGGGAAACAGCTGATGTTGTGAGCAGTTGCTCGACTTTGCAGCAAATGCTTCAATCAAATGTTTTGCTGTCAAATGGCACAAGCTCGACGCTCAAATCTAGTGCCATGTCTATGACAGTTACTGTATCTAACAGTCCATCGTTGCCTATTTTTACTTTAGTTGAAAGCCCAGCAGTTAACAATTCATTGTCATTGCTGCCTCAAATGCCGGTGAGTACGAGCAGGACTCCAACTCCTGCAACATCGTTTGCTTAAAAGTCGTTAAAGACCCAGTATTGCCCATTGTGCTTTACATGCCTTTGTTATTGTTTTTGGTTTGCACGAGAGTGAAGCTTCTATTGTTCTCCGGGGTTTTTCTTTTCTAACTGCATGAAATGTTTAATGTTTACATTTTTTTTCAACTGAGATATGTCAGCGTGGAAATCTCTAGAAGCATTCAGTGTGGTGCAAACAGTCAACTCCTGGAAGCTGTCACTGTTTATTGAAATTTTTGCATTAATGTGTGAAGAAGTGACTACATGATGAGATCTTTAAGTTTAACAAATGATAGCCGACACACCTGGCTTGTTACATACTATATTCACTCAAATAAACACCTTCTCTCAGCAGCAGCAGCAACAACAACAGATGAACCACCTTTATGCTATGATGCCTGGAGAGCAGCAACAGTTCCCTCAAATGCAAGCTGGACAGCAAGGGATCCCCTCTGTTGGACCTCAGCAGAATCGACCCAATGTGCCAGTTCCTCTGCAGCAGTTGTTGCATGTGCTTAAGTCTCCAGACAGCCCCCAACAACGTGCTAAAGTACTTCAGATTCCGAAACAACATCCACAGCTGATGACAGCATTTTTAAAACAAAGGCAGTTTGTACAGCAGCAGCAGCAGCAGCAGCAACAACAACAAGGAATGCATCCAGGCATGCCAAATGCCATTCCACAGAACATGCAACATGCCATGCAGAATCAAATGCAACAAATGCCCATTGGGTCACAAGCCAGTGTCAGTCAACAACAACAGTGGCTGCAGAGACTAATTCAGGTGCAGCAACAGCAGGCCCAGCAACAAAGCATGCAACAAGGTATGTAACAGGGAATGCAACAACCTATGCAAGCCAGCATGCCACAGAATATGCAGCACAACATGCAAACCGGCATGCAAAAGTGTTTATTTGCCCAAGTGACAACAATAGCAACAAAGAAATGTATTTATTTTTCGAATTACTTTTTCATATTTTATTTTGACCTGTACCAGGGCTGTCATAAGTAGCTAGGTGGCAACCAGTTATTGGCTGGCACTTAAGTGAAGATTATACCAACAACTCATAGTTTAAAAAATGATGTAAAGGTAATAGCTATGGAAAGATATTTTGAGGATATAGCTACCTGCTTTCTTTTTGTAACCAGCTGCTTCAAAATTTTATGACAGCATTGAATATTTGGCATTTTTTGACACGTTGCCATGACGTGAGCATCAGCGAGCATCAGCGCCTCAAACCTCCCCCGCGCACAATATATTATGCCACGCCCAATCAAGAAAATACAGTTATGTTACTTTCTCCATTTCCCAGTACACTTTCCCCATCGCTGATTAAAAGGTTTCCGTTTCCCGTCATAAGCTTGCACAAATTAAAGTGGTTAGTTTCAACAGTGGACCTTTTTGATTATAAAAAAAGCAAATAGTAATATATGTTACAATAAGAAAGTTCATTCATTTGGCTGTTTCGATCATGTGTCAAACACATACAGTATGTGTTTTGAAGCATGTTAACTTTTATATTATTCTGACCTTTACAAAGATTTCCATTCCAAAACCATTCAAATGAAGAATGTAAATCATCTTTCAAATCGGCACTCTCAAACCCCACGGAATCAACGAACGCTTTTCATTCAACTAATTTACATTTGTTTTTCACGTCACCAAATTTCCACCAATAGCGTAGCTCCACCGGTTACTATATAAAACCACACACTACCCACAATTCCTTGATTCGCTCCGACAAAGGGCTAGCGCTTGAAACGTCAGCTATTTCAATTTTTTTACGGTGGTCAATTTACCTTATCGACTCAGTCGATAAAAATAAATTCTCGTAAATCAGAATAGAATCGGGATCAAATGAACCAATCAGCGGTCGTTTTAGATCGCAATGTCTCGCGCTTCTGTCGTTAATTGAGAGACGACTGGGGACGAGTACATGAGATCTTTCCCAAACAACTCCAGCCTCACTTTCACTCAAAGGCCAGGGTACTAAGTACAAATGGTCCATTCATGATGTCGAGGGAAAATTTGCAAGCAATCTTTAGCCAAGGGAAAAAAGTTTGGTTCGAGTTACCGAGAGGTTCGAGTTAGCGAGAGGTTCGAGTTATCGAGGGTTCGAGTTATCGGGATTCAATTGTGTTAAAAATGGCCGAGCAATTGGTAAACGAACCGCCGAATAAACGACAGAAATTTGGAGCCCCAGACACACCAACCGACAGTGCAGGTAAATGTAAGCTAATCTTAAAACATTTTTTGCGGAATAACTTAACTCATGCCGACAGTAACATGCTTCAGCCAGTTCCTCTGAGGAATCTGAACACGCATACAAGCTCCCAACCCGAGATGTGAATACTTTAAATATTCTTTTTACCCCAGAACACTCCTTGCTTGGAACCAGCTCCCAAAGGATGTTGCATTACAGTGGTTACCAATAACACGTGACCCACCGCCTTCAAAACAGTTGGATAAAGTTGAGTTTTCGTGGATGTCAATCAAAGAAAAGCTGTTAAAATTGTTTTAGACTCTGACAGGATGTCAAGCAAACAGAGCTAAATCACCGGAATTACCGCACGTGATAATTAAATTTACAACTCAGTGATGCGTGAGGAGTCATGAAGCCGCGGCTGCACCAAGCTCTTGTTTTTATATCATATTGAATAAAATCTTCTCTTCAAAACTGTAATTGACTTTGAAAATTGTTGTTTAAAATGTTTATTTCTTTTTGGTTAAATTGTTCGGAATCCAGTCGAAATTTGAAAAAACAATTTAACAGCTTTTCTTTGACTGACGTTCACCAAACTCAAGTTTGACCTTTGGGGATGAAGGGCGATGGGTCGTGTGTTAATGGTAGCCGCTGTAAGCAAACCTCTGACATTCTTCAAGGAAGCAATCTCCACTTCTTATTAGTTTTTATGCTAGTACTTACTTTTTGTGTTTGTAAACAGTCAGCGAGTTTCGATGCACCTGTCGTGTCATTAGGGAGCTTAAGCAACGATAACGGCAACGCCAAGGAAAACGTCACTTGAACTTCTGCTTCTGTTGTCTTACATGTAACCTATTACAAGATTTAAATAATGTGCTTTGGAAAACTTTGAAATTTCCTTACCTCATTTGCTGTAAAAGACAGATCCAGAGACCATTTAAGTGTATAAATCCCTTCATTCATCGTATTTTTGCTGCGAAGCGAACGAAGTGAGCAGAGCAGCAGTTCATAATCCAGAAAGGCAGAAAATATCTGGAATCGCTTTTTTTACCACAATCCTTTGCGAGCCAAGCTGAAGATGCAATCGTTTCCTAGGAAACGCTGTACCACAACTCTTTGCGTGCGTCATGCTGATGCGTGCCTTTATTTGCGTCATTCGCTTTCCGTTAAACACATGCAAACAGTCTTTTATATTGTCGGACCTCGATCGCTTCTGAAGGTGAGTATTCTCTACACTTGGTAACAAGAGAGCTGAAAGCGATTAAATCGTCCTTTGAGGATGACAGGATCCATTTATCCAGATTTATCACAAAGTGAGAGCATGTCTTGCTCCAGAATTCACACTCGGCAGACTTTTCTAAGAATTTTCAAGAATTATTTTAAAGCTACGGTAAAGGAAATAACATTTTTGAATGTGCATTTACTTTGTAAGAAATATTTTATTGACTGATTCTTTGTGTTATCAGTAGTTTTTGAGAAATATTTAGAAAACTCGGCTTTGGTTACTTTTAGGGGTGCCGCGCTATAAAGCGAAAAACAACTGTATTAGCGCGCGCTAAAATAGCGAATTAATGTCGCGATCACATGGCGAGTAAAATTGTCCTTTTGGGAGAAAACGATGAATATTTTCGAGTTTCTAAACGTAATAATTTCTCTCGAGTCAGCAATTGCATGTTTGAAAGAAGAAACCTGATAAAGAGCAACTACATATGTCCACAATGTGACATTTTGTGTTTACGCAATTTTTGACTGACATTTCGTTCTTTTTTAACTTTTCAAATTCGAATTTTTTCATTTTTGAACTTTAAAAATTGTACTAAAAAAAGTGCTTTTTCTTTAAAATTTCCGACAGATTTTTTTTAGTTGGTACTCAGGTAGAACCAAGAGAGGATATTGGTAGGACACAGAGGTCAAAGGCCGTATGCAAAATTTAAACAGAATTCACTGTGGAATTTTAAAGAAAATTTAAGATATGTCTGTTTTGAGGCCCTATTTGAAAATCCAATGGTGTTACCATGGCAATGCCAACCTCGATACATCTGTGGCAAATTAATACTGTAATTATATTATCTTGATTTCGTGGTAAAATGTGATGGCGATCCGCAATTCAAAGTATAACTTTAATAATTGTTTTTCCTCCAAATATACTATATAGGAAAACCAAAATACTATTTCGAGCCACCTTAAGCTTAATTAATACAATGCTCATTATTAAGCGAAGACTCAAATGGTAAATAATCTCTATTTAGATGTGCTTTAAGTTTGCAGTTGTAGTGGGTCCTCCGTGTATGTTCTTCCTTGAAGTTATTTAAACTCTCAGGATGAACTCGTTGGACCCGGAATGATCCCCAATTCCGATGGTCTTACAAATGGAGAAACAGCTGATGTTGCGAGCAGTAGCTCGACTTTGCAGCAAATACTTCAATCAAATGTTTTGCTGTCAAATGGCACAAGCTCTACGCTCAAATCTAGTGCCATTTCTATGACAGTTACTGTATCTAGCCCTAACAGTCCATCGTTGCCTATTTTTACTTTAGTTGAAAGCCCAGCAGTTAACAATTCATTGTCATTGCTGCCTCAAATGCCGGTGAGTACGAGCAGGACTCCAACTCCTGCAACATCGTTTGCTTAAAAGTCGTTAAAGACCCAGTATTGCCCATTGTGCTTTACATGCCTTTGTTATTGTTTTTGGTTTGCACGAGAGTAAAGCTTCTATTGTTCTCCGGGGTTTTTCTTTTCTAACTGCATGAAAATTTTAATGTTTATATTTTTTTAACTGAGATATGTCAGCGTGGAAATCTCTAGAAGCATTCAGTGTGGTGCAAACAGTCAACTCCTGGAAGCTGTCACTGTTTATTGAAATTTTTGCATTAATGTGTGAAGAAGTGACTACATGATGAGATCTTTAAGTTTAACAAATGATAGCCGACACACCTGGCTTGTTACATACTATATTCACTCAAATAAACACCTTCTCTCAGCAGCAGCAGCAACAACAACAGATGAACCACCTTTATGCTATGATGCCTGGAGAGCAGCAACAGTTCCCTCAAATGCAAGCTGGACAGCAAGGGATCCCCTCTGTTGGACCTCAGCAGAATCGACCCAATGTGCCAGTTCCTCTGCAGCAGTTGTTGCATGTGCTTAAGTCTCCAGACAGCCCCCAACAACGTGCTAAAGTACTTCAGATTCTGAAACAACATCCACAGCTGATGACAGCATTTTTAAAACAAAGGCAGTTTGTACAGCAGCAGCAGCATCAGCAGCAGCAGCAACTACAACAAGGAATGCATCCAGGCATGCCAAATGCCATTCCACATAACATGCAACATGCCATGCAGAATCAAATGCAACAAATGCCCATTGGGTCACAAGCCAGTGTCAGTCAACAACAACAGTGGCTGCAGAGACTTATTCAGGTGCAGCAACAGCAGGCCCAGCAACAAGGCATGCAACAAGGTATGTAACAGGGAATGCAACAACCTATGGAAGCCAGCATACCACAGAATATGCAGCACAACATGCAAACCAGCATGCAAAAGTGTTTATTTGCCCAAGTAACCAAGTGACAGCAATAGTAACAAAGAAATGCATTTATTTTTCGCATTAGTTTTTCATATTTTATTTTGACCTGTACCAGGGCTGTCATAAGTAGCTAGGTGGCAACCAGTTATTGGCTGGCATTTAAGTGAAGATTATACCAACAACTCATAGTTTAAAAAATGATGTAAAGGTAATTATTGTTGTTTTGGTCTGTCTTGGTGAAACTGTTATTTGTGTTAAATAAAAAATTTGGAAGACTGTGGAAAAACAGTTCTAAAGCTTAGAAGTGCATTCATGTTCATTTCAAACCCTTTCAAACAGCAGTCGCAAACAGTCAAGATCGAGATCTAAGCAGTCTAAGCCAAAGCTTGCATTATGTCAGCTTACTGTGTTTATGTTTGAAGCAATAGAACTTCAGAAAAGATTCATTCTTTCACTTACCTAGCTTTAGTGAAAAGATTATCCATATCTTGTAGGGATCACTTTCCTTCTAGCATTTGAATTTCCACCATAAAACAAACTCACTAAGGGCTAATGTTCCTGCTCTGTAGGCTGAAACTGCTGACTGCTGGCTCACTCTCCCCAGGTTCACTCGGCCAACTCACGTTTTAAGCAATATGGCGGATGTTGAAGCCATTTCTCTCTCAAATCTTTCACATCCCGTTAAAAATAGGAACTAGGAATCGTAAATACTAAAAGAAGGAATGACCTACAACCATCTAAAACCACCTACAACCACCTACAAGGAATGACCTAAAACCATCTACAACCACCTACAACCATCTTCAGAAATATAAAAAATCCACGCAGAATACTGTTTTTATCATTTCAGTGTCAGGTAGCCTGCGACGTTCACCGGAAATGTTGCGTTCTCTTTCCACGGGTCTCTCGTTTCATGGAGACAAACTTAATACTTGGAAAGAGCGTCTAGAAAAGGGATTCAGGCATTTTAGTGACAATTTTGTTTACAAATTTAGCGCGCACCTCCGTGATCGATTTCAATATAAATACACACCGGAAATATTAATGTTGTGTTTTGTTTCACCGGTGCCTATCAAAGACTTCTCACCCCAGTGCTCCCTTGTTTGAGTAATGTAAGTATGGGGATCGCATGTTACATTGATTGTATAGAGCACGAGGTTACGTCTGGTGGCATCACACATAGAAGAAAACAAAATATAGTACATTACTTGACAACAAAATCACGCGAAGATTCGTCACCTTCTATTTCGGATTCTCATCTGTCATCAGGTTATTCAAAACGATGCCAGCTACGCGTATTACATTTTTGGTGGCCGCTTAATATAGGGATAAAAACAATAGGAAAACCCTCATGCAGGACCGCCAAAAGGTGGCTGCATACATAGACCCGGCCTTGCCTGTGCATGATTATGAAAGTGCGAAAAAGAACCAAGTACGATAACTAAACTGGAGCGACTTAATTCCTTTTCTAGACGCTCTTGCCAAGTATTTTAAGTTTGTTTTCATGAAATGGGACACCCGTGGAAAGAGAACGCAACATTTCCGGTGAGCACGCAGGCTACCTGAAATCGATCAAATTGACACTGAAATGATAAAAACAGTATTCTGCGTGGATTTTATATATTTCTGAAGATGGTTGTAGGTGGTTGTAGATGGTTGTAGATGGTTTTAGGTGGTTTTAGGTCATTCCTTGTAGGTGGTTTTGGGTGGTTTTAGATGGTTGTAGGTCATTCCTTCTTTTAGTATTTACGAACTAGGAATTGCTTAAACAAGTCCAAGGATAAATTGAAGATATATTCTTCTTGTGAAGGTTTGGATTAAATGGATTTTTACTGACCCACTACCTGAGTTTTTACATGGGTGATGAGCATGAAGAAATAATCACTAAGTCATTTGAGGCTTTATTTCATAGAAGAAAAGTAGCTTTATATTGTCTGCAGAAGCATGATTACTGTCTATAAATCACAAGGAAAATAAATAACATTATGTAAAAGCTAACCTTTTGGTAACCTAAGTTTTACTTGTGAGATTTAACTTCAATGTGCTATTTAAAAGCTATGTTGGATTGTCACGTAGCAAATACATAGGAAGAATTTATTGCACATTTCCATTACATAGGAAACAAATAGCATTTATTTATGGGGGGGGGGGGGGGCAGGCAAATGGGGAAACTTAACGTTTGGAACTTTTTGTACCCTCTCGATGATGAAGGATAACTTTTTTTGCCTCCCCCAGCGAGAAAATAAAAACTTTTTTGACCCCCCTCCCCCCTTATTGTAATGATGCATTCATTATAAAACCACACTATGAATGAGTTCTATTCGATGGAGTTACGTGGCAAAAATACTTTGTATTTTTAATAAGTCGGACATCCACACAGCTGTTACTTTCAGTCGATAAAAGATCCACCGTGACAAAGGCTTTCTATAGCATTCACATTACCATGGTCAAAATTGTATGCCCAATCATCAGTATAGCCTCGAGTATTAATGAAGTAACTGTAGAGTGAAGAGAGTATTTTGAAAGCCCGACTGGTGGCTAGATAGGAAATTATAATCCACGAGAAAGCCAAAGACCTGATCGTAAATAATTCTTTCGAAGACCTTTGCCACCACTGGGATAATAGAGATGGGGCGTTTAATAAGTCAGCGTGATCCCCTTGTTTGCATATCATCGGCATCACTTTCGAACACTTCCATTCTTAGGGGGAAAGTGCAATTTGTGAATTTAATTACACACAAGTTATGTTTTAACAAGTATAATATATTTTGTACGTAATCTTGACACAGAGATCAATAATATTATCTATTTTATTTTACTCTTTAAAATTTGTAGACTTTTAGGGTAGCATCGTTGTATATTATGGTTTGATTTAATACTGTGTTGCACGAAGGATATAAGCCATCAAACTTTTTTGGCCCCCCCTCTTCCCCAGAGTAAAACCTTTCTGCCCCCCCCCACTATATAGGGGGTTAAACTTCGTTCCCCCCCTCCCATTTGCCAGCCCCCCTCCCCATAAATAATGAACACTCCCTAAAAGCTATGTAACCTTTTACTCATGAAACTGGACATCAATATGCTATTTAAAAGCTATGTCACTTTGTCACATAGTAAATGCGTAGAATGTTTGTCGGAGGTTAAGAAAGAACTGTCCATTACATAGAAAATAAATAGCGATGTTAAAGCTATGTTACGATTTAACATAGTTTTGACATATGTATGTGAAGACTGTGTGATTTTCAAATAGTTTTTGCATAGTTTCAAAAATGTTTCACATACCCTGGGCTATGTAATAAAGCATGTAATATAGTAAATACATAGGTAGTCTTGAACTATTCATAGCTAAAACATAGTGCAACGTAGTAAAAAAATAGCAGCAACATAGGTTTTACATATGTCTGGTTCTACAACGGGGAGCTTGTACATGAGCACATTTGTAATTACTGTGGTTTCCACTCTCTCTGCTTGGCTGAGGCTCATAAAAGTGGGATGAAACTATCAATATATTATTACCTTTAGTAATTAAAGTTAGAAAGTTATGCTGTTGTATAATTTTTCGTTCTTGCAGATGTTCTGTCAGTTGTTCAGGATCGAGCGCCAAGTAAAGAAATTCCAGTGCCATCTTGTTCCAGTACTCCAACCCCTCAGCAAAGCCATTCTACACATGCAGATCATGCAGGTAATTCATGATAAATTAATAATGGTAATATGACTGAGTGGAGTCCAATTCGGTCTGTAATCATACGAGTGATTAACAAAATCGTGGGAGTCCGATTTGTTTAATCACGAGTATGATTACAGACAGAATTGGACGACACGAAGTCCTGTTACCAATTATTAATCATAACTATAACAAAATTCGAGGATAAAACGTTTACTTGACACTTGTGATAAGATTGCAATTTTTTTTATCGCGTAGCGCAATGTATGGTGTGTTTAAATTATAAACACGGCTCGATGTCTTTTGAAATACCGAAATCCGCAATATGAAATGTGTGATGTTTAACGTCAACATATTCTGTTCAGAAGAAAAACGCAAGGATATATTTTCACTTGAGGAACAGATCCACATATGAAAGTTAACCTTTAGCGCATGGCCTGTCCAGTGTTGTATCTCATCATCGAGCTTTATTCTAACAAGCACATGCACATTCCAACGCGAATGCACAACCATACACAACACCCCCCCCCCCCCCCCCCCGGAGATCAAACTACATTTAACAATATTCAAATGTAAGCCTATAAATTACAGTTCATAGTCTCTAAATCGCACAGGGAGGCGTCTCATACGCTGGGGTCTAGTAGTAATAGAAAGAGCTGTTCAGTTCCTGATTCAGTTATGGATTAGTCAGTTCCTGATCTGTTTGAGGATCGACTGATGCGTCATTGAATAAACTTCCGGGCTCGGTACTTGAACTCGGAACAGGAACGTTTGGCGAGCGAACCAACCTACGAGCATTCCAAGTGGTACCACCCTCTAACCGAAACATCGCAGGACCAATTCACTTTACCACCTGTTGCGGATAGGGCCGGTTTCAATTTGTGGCCACGGAGAGGTCTCTTCACTCTGACCCAGTCACCGGCATTGATTCTGGGAAACTTAGCTTTGCGCCTTCTATCCAAGGACTTCACCTTTCTCTGCTTAGCAGCAACGCGCTTGCTTAGTTCTGGCACTGCCGCCCGTTGTGGGGGCTTCAAATTATCCAGTG
>JAJGOT010000148.1:455000-517500 GCA_022457155.1 Cladopsammia gracilis
TTAGTCTTCTTCAGCTTGTGGGAGAGAAAGAAGGACTGACAAAGTACAACTTTACTGAGGTGCCTACCATTGAATATATGTCAATTGATCAAAGAAGGTTTTGTATTACGTGTTTAGAATGTTTTCGGTCTTGCTCGGCCTTAAACAGACAGACTTTGTATCCGCTGTTCATGGACTGTGTTCACGGTATTGTAGTAGTCGGTTATTATCAGCGATTTAATATTGCCAGTGAACACGTATTGAAATTCTCAAATTTGTCAAAACCAGACTCTGTATTGTTCCAACCCAGAGACATGTGTAATGGTGATTTTGATAAAGATGATGATAACATGTTCTCCATAATGTGCGATTTAGAAACTGTCATGGTAACCTGTTTTGGTTATACCAAGTCTATAGAGAACTATGCAAATCTAAGGGCTAATGCCTTTTCTCTAAAGAAAGAAGGACAGAAGATGGTCCTCTACGTAACTAACATTCGCGCAAGTTACTCTGATGATTGCCCGTCTGATGATTGCCTGCCTGTTGAACTGCTGAGAGCACTCACATCAGCACCAGAGTCTCCTCCTCAGAGGCCTGTTGGTCACGTGTCACAGAATCAAGATGACAGCAGTTCTTTGAATTTGACTGAGAAAACATCTGATCAAACTTTGAAACATTCTCTGTCATTTGTCAGAGGTATTAGAATTATGGATATAACAACTTTTGTGAGTAATGTGTTAGTTTTTGTAAATAGACCTCAAACTGTCAAACTTCGTCCACTTGGTTTTTGCAATGCTCACTTAAAGAAGAATTGTTTTTCCCATATTCTGTCCACTTGCTTCACTAACAATCTTTATAAGTTAACACTGTTTGGCTTGAATTTGTCAGCGACGTGTGCTGCTGATATTGCCAGATCACTGCACCGGGCTCCATATTTACACAAGCTTAATTTGTCGAATAACCCCCTGTGCAGTGGGGTGCGTGATCTGGCTAAAAACCTTCATCGGGTACCACTTTTGTGTAAGCTCAAGTTGAGTAATGTTCATATGGGAGAGCAAGAGTGCCGGATACTTGCCACTTCACTCAAACATGTGCCAGAGTTACAAGTGCTGGTCTTATCAGCTAACCCGCTGGGTCACGGGATTATTGCGCTAGGCAAACACCTGGATAGCGTGCCTCATCTGACTATCCTGTGCCTGAGAAAAACACAGATGAGTGAAGAGGGAATCACAGCTGTAGCCCGTGGTTTAAAAAGTGTTTATGGCTTGATAGATCTTAATTTATCATCTAACCCGCTGTGTCACGGGATAATTGAGTTGACCATACACCTGCAGCATTTACCTCATCTGATCTACCTGGACCTGTCCAATACACAGATGGGTAAAGAGGAAGTCACAGCTGTAGCCCGTGCACTGAAGTATGTGCCAAAGCTGTGGACGCTTGGCCTATCCTCCAATCCACTGGGCCGAGGAGTAAGTGAACTGTTGCAGCATATCAGTAGCATTCCTCAGCTGCGGATCCTGTACCTGACAGGTGTTCGAATGACAAAGAAAGAAGCCAGTGAACTGTATTCAGCAGTGCGTGGGTATGCAGCAGTGCGTGGGTTCCTCTTTTACACAGATTACCATGTAAGTTGTTGTACTTTTCCAGGAGCGTAGCTACCTGTACGCACGTACGCACATGCGTACCTGAAAAAGTCGGAAAAAAAGAAAGATTTGGGACTTGAGGGTGGTGGGAGGTGGTAGGGGGAGTGTTTGAAAACAGTGATTGTGCGTACCTCTGAAAAAGTCCTGGCTACGCCCCTGTTTTCTTGAATGTTGTATTTATTCTATGTACACCAAATTGAAGAAACGTTGTCAGGTAAAAAGCGTAAACCATGAACGATGCGACCCAAAGGCTTACTGGGAAGTTGGAAAATTTAATCTTCGTCTGTGACAGAATATACATTATATTAACACAGGATGGATAAATCATGCTCTTAAATGCCTCAAACAAAGAAAACATCTTGATTATCAAGAAATAGAATAGAACTAGCTTGCCAATGCTGCCTACCCAGAATCCCATTCGGTCTCATCGTTCATGGTTTATGCTTTTTTAAATGACAACGTTTCTTCAATCAGGTGTATATTATACTTTGTAATTCTTGACTCTCCCACAAAGCCGTTGCAAAACTAAATCTACACAGCGTTTTTATTAAAACATTTTTTGCAACTTTCATTGTTTTTGGCGGAAGTTTATTTCCTAGCCGTAAGTGTTTGCGAATAAGTTTTGGAAAATTCAGGTGAGGGAAACGTTAGAGTGAATTTTATTTACTAATTTTATTTACGTTGATTTTCTGAAACACTGAAACAGTAAGGCTACTGAAGGAAACCCTTTTAAATTAGATTTCTACCGTTATATCTGTCGTCGGTGGTTCAAACGCTTATTCAAAGAAGAACTGAAAAGCTCAACATTTCTCAGAAGGAGTTATGTCATGCACACAATTTTCTTTGAATTTAAAACAAGATGAAAAGTAGATTCTTAAAAGGAGAGCTAACCACAGCCATTTTGATCGATTTTTTAAAGACACAGTGGAAGTACTTGACTGATTAGTTTTAGATTTCCTTTGATACAAATATGTCTTTTGGCCTTCAAAGTGATACTAAAATATGGCGACAAAGCACCTTTAAGGTTATAAAAAGTCGAGTTCAAGAAATATACTTTTGCAGGTCACTGGAACTATTTCCAGCTTTTTCATTTTGCATCAGTGTAAGAACAAAAACGCAAATATAAAGCGAGCTCGGTCGATAAATCGATTTTGTTTCTATTCACTTAACCTATGCATTGATAACTTTAATTATTTCCTCAATCGTATTCGAGAGACGTTTAACTTCAATATACCGAACAAATAAGATTCGATTCATAGAAAAATGCTGAATTTCCTCTACGGAGGAGAGTCAGAGGAGAAAAAAGACTTATGCATTCTTAGTAATGTAGTTTCATCATGTTTTTTTATCAGTTTTAAAAAGAAACACAGAAGAGGTGTATTTTGTGTTTGAATCCTTGTAGATGTGCAGAAACATTGTTAATGTTTTCCCATATATTATTTCAACCAGACTGTTTTTGCAGCGAACAAAGAAACAATTTTTTCCGACTTTAATACATTTTTGGTGCTCCTTCATTTTGGATGTCTTGACTGCGCGCCCATTTGTAACCAAGAAAGCCATTGAATGTACAGAAAAGATTTTTCTATGTAAAAACTATGTATTTGTGCATCTTTGTCTTTCTTATTAATAATCTGCTTTTTTATGGAACCACAGTGAACTACTTTATTAAAGTACAACTAACTGCAGGTAGGATAAAAATCGTGGAAAATGAAGAAGAAATGATAAACTATACTTGAAGGAAAAAACACACTACCGACTGCACGCGAAATGAATGGCTTCTATTTTCGCTCATCTTGTCAACAACTTAATAGCACAAGGTCGGCTGTGAGTCAGTTTTCCTTTTTGAAAATATGCAATTTTCAATTTTTGTCCTTGGCATTTCTCAAATAATCGAGCACATGCTATTCCTTTATTTATTTCCTCTAATATTCTGCCACTGAATATGCTCTACTTTAAATCGATTTCTGTACTAATGCATGATGTTGCAAACCATTCTGTTCCATCTAATATTTCTGACCTTTTTGTTCGCTCAGACCAGATTTACACTCACGACACCAGATTCTCAGCCGCTGGCAACTTTTACGTCAAAAATTCTAGTATTAACCAACAATTACTCTCCTTTTCTAGAACTGGAACTAGAATTTGGAATAATATACCTATCAATTTACGTAACCAAAGCAAAACATGCTTTTAGTCCAAATTAAACAGATTACTAATGGAGGTTTTGGAGATTGAGGATATCTATGTTGATGTCGAATTTCTTTGTACCAGTCTTCGTAATTATAAAACACTTAATTGACTTTAAACTGCATTTTATTACCCCTTCTCCTTAATTTGTATATATATATATATATATATATTTTTTTTTCATATTCATTTTTAGCGGAGCACTTGCCAGGCCGAAGGCCTGGCTGCGCAGCTCCATACTCATAGAACCTGTGCTGGGATTTTTCATGGTCATGGCTAGCGGAATGTTTCGCGGGCGCGTGTTTGCCCGCCCGCCCGCCCGCCGTTTTGGAACAACATCCGGGATCTTGAAAGCAAGACTGTTTTTCGCGCGGCCACACAGCCGTGAGCTCGGTAAACACTTTAGTTGTTTTGTTGTGTCTAGCGGAGAATTAAAGTCGTTATTTTCCTGCATTTTTTCGCGGTTTGCTACTCAAGACAGGGATACTAATTAAGGTATACTCAGAAGCCGCTTTAGTGGAAAAAGATGAGCTTTAAGGGATAAAATCTTGCTTCGAGGAACTTCATGTATTACGTTTTCATCGATGCGGGAGATGTTTGTTTTCTACGGATTTCAGAACCAGAAGCGGAGATTTGAATTTCCAAGCAAGCGAGGGACTTAAAGGTAAAACAGATTACAGTTTTCGATGAGAATTTATGTTGATATCAATCTGTGAGTGACTTTTTATTAGTGTTATTGTTAGTTTTGGAGAATTGATTTTAAAACGTGCTTAAATTCAGTTGTATCGATCTCTTGAATTTCATCGAAGAAAGCTTGAACTCTATGAGCTATGGTACGCGTTTTGCTTTTAAACGTAAACTAATGGAGATTTGAATAAATTTTTTCGAAAGAAGATTGTGTTGTCCATTTTTAAGTGTTTGTTCATTCATTAGATAGATTGAAAAGCGATTTTATGTAAACAAAACAAGACTTTGATTTTATAGTACAATTCTATCTTCACTCGCATCGCCTTATGCAAATATGTTTGTGTATTTTTGCAATTTTTGATTTTCAAATCAGTTTCTCCGGCAATTTTTGACAAACATAAACTGTATTTTATTCGGAAACTAGTAGCACTAGTTATTCTAGACAGAGAAAAGTTGTTTTTGTGAACTTTTGTACGGTCTATAAAAATGTACTGTGCAGACGGTCGCGTAATACTGTTTTTGAGAATTGCTAAAATTGAAAATAGCCCGTTCGTCAATCTTAATTCTTGTGCTTCCAACCTTTCACCTTAGTTAAGTTTCACCTTAGTTAAGTTTCACCTTAGTTAAGCTTGTTCAAAGTGCGACGCTGTTAGGCTTGGGCTATGTATATATATTATTAGTCTATTATTGATTGATTTATTTGTTGTTGTTAAAGTAACTAATCATAAATTATCCATCCCTTATTTTCGTATTTATTGTTATCTGTCAATTATTTTATAGTGAGCTCCTGTAATTGTTTAGTGTGTAGCAACCCGCCACGATTAACTTTAGTTATTTGCGGGTTGCTAATAGCGGAGCACTTGCCAGGCCGAAGGCCTGGCTGCGCAGCTCCATACTCATAGAACCTGTGCCGCGATTTTTCGTGGTCATGGCTAGCGGAATGTTTCGCGGGCGCGTGTTTGCCCACCTGCCCGCCCACCGTGTTGGAACAACATCCGGGATCTTGAAAGCAAGACTGTTTTTCGCGCGGCCACACAGCCGTGAGCTCGGTAAACACTTTAGTTGTTTTGTTGTGTTTCGCGGAGAATTAAAGTCGTTATTTTCCTGCATTTTTTCGCGGTTTGCTACTCAAGACAGGGATACTAATTAAAGTATACTCAGAAGCCGCTTTAGTGGAAAAAGACGAGCTTTAAGGGATAAAATCTTGCTTCGAGGAACTTCATGTATTACGTTTTTATCAATGCGGGAGTAGTTTGTTTTCTACGGATTTCAGAACCAGAAGCGGAGATTTGAATTTCCAAGCAAGCGAGGGACTTAAAGGTAAAACAGATTACAGTTTTCGATGAGAATTTATGTTGATATCAATCTGTGAGTGACTTATTATTAGTGTTATTGTTAGTTTTGGAGAACTGATTTTAAAACGTGCTTAAATTCAATTGTATCGATCTCTTGAATTTCATCGAAGAAAGCTTGAACTCGATGAGCTATAATTAAATGGTACGCGTTTTGCTTTTAAACGTAAACTAATGGAGATTTGAATAAATTTTTTCGAAAGAAGATTGTGTTGTCCATTTTATAGTACAGTTCTATCTTCACTCGCATCGCCTTATGCAAATAAGCTTATGTTTGTGTATTTTTGCAATTTTTGATTTTCCAATCAGTTTCTCGGGCAATTTTTGACAAACATGAACTGTATTTTATTCGGAAACCAGTGGTACTAGTTATTCTGGACAGAGAAAAGTTGTTTTTGTGAACTTTTGTACGGTCTATAAAAATGAACTGTGCAGACGGTCGCGTAATAAGCTTACTGTTTTTGAGAATTGCTAAAATTGAAAAAGCTTGAACTCGATAAGCTATAATTAATGGTACGCGTTTTGCTTTTAAACGTAAACTAATGGAGATTTGAATAATTTTTTTCGAAAGAAGATTGTGTTGTCCATTTTTATGTGTTTATTCATTCATTAGATAGATTGAAAAGCGATTTTATGTAAACAAAACCAGACTGATTTTATAGTACAGTTCTATCTTCACTCGCATCGCGTTATGCAAATATGTTTGTGTATTTTTGCAATTTTTTGATTTTCAAATCAGTTTCTCGGGCAATTTTTGACAAACATAAACTGTATTTTATTCGGAAACTAGTGGTACTAGTTATTCTAGACAGAGAAAAGTTGTTTTTGTGAACTTTTGTACGGTCTATAAAATGTACTGTGCAGACGGTCGCGTAATACTGTTTTTGAGAATTGCTAAAATTGAAAATAGCCCGTTCGTCAATCTTAATTCTTGTGCTTCCAACCTTTCACCTTAGTTAAGTTTCACCTTAGTTAAGTTTCACCTTAGTTAAGCTTGTTCAAAGTGCGACGCTGTTAGGCTTGGGCTATGTATATATATTATAGTTTGTTTTATTATTATTTGTAAATAAATTGTTGTTGTTGTTGTTGGCAGGAAACCCAAACCAAAACTGAGATTACCGAGTTGTTTACCTGCTCTCGTATTTTGGGTTCATTTCTTGGTGGAAAACATAGGAAGTAAACTGAGCTTTTATAATGAAGCCATCGGGGGGTGGTCCATAGCGACTCATCTTGCTGGACATGCTTCTTTTTTTGAAGGGAACTGATTTTTCTTGAAAGGTAGCAGATGAAGCGCGACATGTGAGCGACGTAAAAACTAAAGAGTTTTTGTAAGTGTAAAGCCGTGGAGAATGGCGTAATTATGGAATTTTTTTGTTTCAATCGTGGCACACATTCGTAAGAAGTCGTTCGAGCGGCGAAAATATCAGACATAAGATGCATATAATATGAGAGGGATGAGAGCGAGAGAGAAGCCTCTGGCACCCAGGATAGAAACTATGAAAAACATCGTACAGAAAGACGGGATTAATGTTCCACGCGCTCATGTTTCATTTTTCCGCGTCTCTTTTGCCTGTTTTCTAAACAACCTTTCTTAACAATTCACATCATTAAACATTAAACATTAAAACTTTATTGAATCTCCCAATCAGGGTTTTTCAGACCCAACGTACATAAACATATAAATAATTCATAAGGTAAGTGAAACATTGAATAAAAATGTCAAACGTTAAAATTGTAATACTAGCTAAAACATCAATAGGTAACTCTCCTAGCTAACAAGAAATGATTCAAAAAGGAATTCTCTAAGTTTCTTTTTGAAAGTACGCAGGCTGTCTGCATCAGTAATCGCACGTGGCAATGAGTTCCAGAGCTTAATTGCTCTATATAACAAAGTTCGCTGACCTGCAGCCGATTGATAAACTGGAATATTAAGGTAGTACTTATTTCTTGTGTTGCGATCATGAACAGTAGATCTTGTCACAAAACGATCACTCAAGTAACCAGGTGCTAGCCCTTTCACACACTTAAACGCAAGAACGCCCACTGTATACATCAAATAATAACTCACAGGGAGCCAGCGTAACTCCTGAAGAACCGGTGTTATATGATCCCACTCCGGGCTGAAGTAACTCGAGCTTCCAAGATCTGGTTATGGATTTTCAACGCCTGTTTTACACAAATCACGAGTTCGAAAATCGAACGTTCGATTGGGTTCGATTGATTTTTTTCCTTTTCGGTGAGTTCGATTTCGTTCGATTGCCGAACTCAATCGAACTCAATCCATGACTTGAGTTCGATTGAGTTCGATTGAAATTTAGTTCGATTGGGTTCGATTTACTATGCCGGGGTATGATCAAATTTACGTGTATTGGTGATTATTCTTGCAGCGAAATTCTAAATTTTTTACAGCACTGAGATATTTTTCTTAGTTGTGCTGGACAATACTGGAGAACAAAAGTATAATTTACTAAATACCAACGCATTTATAACATTCTCCAATGTCTTGGTGTCGAGAAGATGTCTCACCCTATTTATCTGACATAAACTACCTAAACATGATGAAACAGTATTTATAATATGTTCATCAAAACTCAGGGTGGAATCAACATGAAGTCCCAGGTCTCGTGCGGAGGAGGCTATAGTAACTTCATTTCCAAGTAGAGTGACATGAAAGTCTTTAGGTAGTCTCTGTAGCATTTGTCAAATCCTACGAAATAATGTGCCGGGACTGAATTCTTTTTTTTTTTGTTTGGTTTGTTGCATGTTGTTTTTTTAATGGAAAACCAAATAAGCTTATATTCATGCAACCGACGTCCACGTTATTTAAGATTAGCTGGGTTTTGTTTTCTCTGATAGATCGAAGATGGCAGTGGATATCGACTATGCACAGAGGCTGAATTGAAAGAATTGTCAAAGGAGGATCCATGGTCACGCAGGATTGAATTTGATGAAGAGTGATGCGGTGATGACCATTTACCAGGAGAAACCAGAAATTTTGCTACATTTTGTAACTTCTTTCTCAAGGTCAAGATAACAGAAATGTAATGTCTATACATAAAGTTTTTAACCAGATGGTTTGTGTAAATGGTAAGCACACTGTAGACAGTTTACCTTCAGGTGCTTTTTAGCTACATAGCTGCTCGACTGACTACAGCCTTGTTAAAATACATTTTAATATTATGCAGGTCTTAATTGAAAATTTAGTGAACAAGGCAAAGATTACTGACCCATGAAACCAGTGTATTCAAGAGTACGAGTGATTCAAACATATCGTCCTTTAAATTTTAAAATTAATCGAGACATCAGCTTATGAACACAAACGACGTTTAAAGCACCGCCGTCTCTTTAAAATTGTCCACTTCATAACGTAGCGCTCCTCCGATCTGCCTGGCAGAGCCTCTGATTGGCTGATAACACATTCGAAATTATTTCAATCAATCTAATAGTGTCTCTGTGTCATGAATATGGCACAGGGAACCTAGCTAGTATGAATTGTCTTGCTCGTATCTCAAGCTTCGTCTCTTGTTGAAGTTAGTGACACCGCTAAAAAGTCTGCAGGCATTGATTCTTTTGTATCAAGGATAATCAAACGCCAAACAATATGAGTGGATCCACCAAATAACCTGCCGAGCGGGAACTGAATGCGTGACAGCGAAAGAAAAGTAGACTTCGTTTCTGCTGCGTTTCTCAAGTTTTCGCGCGGCTGGCAGTTCCATCACGCGTGTATTACACTTCTTTCTCCTCTGTTCTTGAGAAAATACATGGACCGTTCGTAGTTTAGTTGATGGCTTTTTGTTTGTTGTATGACATATGCACTTATGTATTTGTATGTATCTGTTTTGCAAGGGGTGGTCAGTCGTGTAGCTCGGTCATGTCCCCGGGGGGGGGGTACTCCCTATAATGGGCTATACGGGGATGCTCCGCCCGAAATGGGTACCTTTTTGAGGCTGGAGGTATATGAAGGGGTCGTGATTTCATGAGTTGAAGTATATGAAAGGGTAGGGATTTCACGAAGAATAGGAAAGGGTACCGAAAACACGCCGATGAGGCATAAAAAAGGTAGGGAAAACTGCCATTTAAGTCTAATAAAAAGGGCCTTTCAAAATAAATCAAACAGACGTACGTAAAGGCTATATGAAAGGAGTACCATTTTCATTAAAAGGTATATGAAAGGGGTACCATTTTCAATGAAAGGTATATGAAAGGGGTACCTTTTCTGTCAAAAACGGTATATGAAAGGGTAAGGGTTTGAACCTCGGGGCGGAGCATCCCCGTACAAAACTTTGTTGGATACCCCCCCCGGGGTCATGTCAGAAATATTTATATCAGGTATCTTAGCAACCACGACGGCGACGGCAACAAAAGCCTTAAAAAAACAACAACAACAAAGTTCAGTGAGCAGTAGAATGGCGCTGTACGTGGGGTAAATACATTTTGATATAATTCTTCGGTTTCTTTTTAGCAAAGCAACGTCAAATGACCAAATTCGACATTTCAAGGAGAACGAAAGCACAAGACGGTTAATCTCCTTGAATTCAACGCCTCGGAAATTAAGTTACATCAGAAAATTTAACAAGTTAGAATATCTGCGTTGTGGACCATGAATTCACTTGATAGTTTTTAACGACGTTTTTCTTGTCATCGCCGTTGTGGTTACCCGATGTAAAAACAAAACAGTCCGCAGTGTTCCTTAGTTCTTGATAAAACTTGAATGTAGAACCGTGTTTGGTG
Source organism: Cladopsammia gracilis (assembly GCA_022457155.1). Lineage (NCBI taxonomy): Eukaryota > Metazoa > Cnidaria > Anthozoa > Scleractinia > Dendrophylliidae > Cladopsammia > Cladopsammia gracilis. Next base: position 465,583 of record JAJGOT010000148.1, read on the forward strand.
ATATTACTTTTGTTGTGCTTTTGATAAACTCGATTGTCTAAAACAATATTCAATCTTAAGGTGGATAATAATTTTCTCACTTCACAGCAAAACAGAGATTCCGTTCTCTCACAAAGAAACTCAAGCACCGTTGAGTTCCTGCGTAAACCAATGTGGCGACAGCTTTTTTAAATTCTGTAGCTATTTTACAGATGTGTACAATTTTAATTGATCTCAGTTAAATAATAATTGCCCGTTCCGAAGTTCAAAAAGGGACTGGGCCCTACTTTACACATTGTTCAAATTACGTCATATCAAAAAATGAATTGCACCATCAGAAAGATTGCATGAAAATTAGTAAGTTTACCAAATTTGGTTATGTTTCATTGCATAGTAACCAGGCTGTGAGCTGTCAAAGGTCGTCCAAATCCCATACAAATGTCTCTAATTCAGAGATGGCGTCCCCCAAATCCATACAAAGTCTCTAATTTTTTCTGATTTTTGAAAGCCTCCCACATGGTTGCCATTTAATGAAACAGCCCCAAATTTTGTACACTGACTAATTTTAATATGATCTTTCTTGTGATAGGCTCCAATTTTTATTTAAATCAAAATTAAAAACCTCGTCCCCAGGCTCCTTTTGAACTTCGGAACGGGCAATTGTAGCTGGTGAAGATGGGTTTGTCCCTGTTTTTTTGTTGCATGTTAAGTGGATCCATTACATTGCATTGTACAGACCTTCCCCTCCCCCCTCCTGTTGAATGTTGAATACCAGGACTCCACAATAGTCTTAACTCTGAGAAAGCTGACAACGCTTGGTGACGTCACTACATTCCGGCCTGAGAAACCACGGCAAACATTCCCCAATGATGACGTAACAGAGCAGTGCCAATTTCGCACCCAGGGTCCTCAGGCTCCACGGCCAGCGGTTTCCTGCATCTGTTTACATTTTTAACTCGTGAATATACGCGAAGCGTAATGAACGGGTCATCGCTGACGAGGACAGTTTCACTCACTCACTCGATCGCTTACTTCTTCCATCAGCTGTAAAATTTTCTTGGCAATTCCGCCGCCCAGCGCGTAAGGCTTTCGTGGCAAAGGAAGAGTCGATCGCCGAAAAAGGGGACATTTTGAAAGCGCTGCTATGATGTTTTGTAATTGGAGTCCTTTAATGGACCATTAAAACCAATCTGCAGACTAAAAATTTATTTTTCAACAGAAACACGCATTTTAATACGCGTTTTACCGCATTTCTACGTTAAAATAATAAACTTTTAACTCCACAATCACCATTAATCTCGCCCAGCTTAAGGCTCGTGTTTCCTTTATTCCTGCCCCTGTTCTTCAAACGCTTAAGTTCTCCTCGCCGTCATCGTTATTTCTTGCGACAGTGTGGCGCCAATTAATGACAGGCTTGGTGTCCTCAGTGGTGAGACATTCAGAGTAACTATTAGTATTTGATCTTTTTGTCCTTTAGTGAGCGCGGTCTCCTTTATTGGCTGTACTGCGTGAACCTTTCTCTGCACCTTTTTGCCGTGACCTCTCTTTGACTGCTACCCAGGTAAGCATGGTCGCCTTCAGTGGTAGTACTGTGCAAGCAGTTCTTTTCTTTGTCTTGTTTCTTGTCCTTGGTGAGTATGGTCGCCTTTACTGGTAGCACTGTACGAGCCTCCCCTGTTTTCTCTCGATTCGTCACGTGCTCCTCTTTGTTTTTTTTTTCTGGCATTGCGCATGGTCGCCTTCATTAGCAGTACTGTGCCTCTGGTTCCTTCATTTAATTTTTGAATGTCTCAGCCACTGTCCCTGCAATGAACATCCGTACGTGTCTATTCTTTGGTTTTTACATTGTTGGTTTTTGGCAAGTGCGGTCGCCTTAAGTGGTTGTACTGCTCGAGCCTCCCCGCGTCCCTTGTCCCGCGTTTTTACTCGTTTTTACTCGCTTTTACCAAATAATCTTATAACTCTATTTTACTTCTTATCCAAATTGTGTTTTATCCAAATCGTTTTTTATCCAATCGCTTTATTTAGTACAAATTGTTTTTCCAAATTGTTTTGCCGGTGTTTTCCGATTTTTGCTCTCCCGGTGAAGCGGGGTTCGACTCCCCGGCGAGTTTGGCGGGCCGGCCTCTATGAGAGTGCCCCCCACCTTGGCGTTCTCCCCTCCCTATGTCTCCCCCCCCCCCCCCCCCCCCCCCTGTAGTTCATGACCTTAGTGGATTGCACTTCGCCGTTTGGAACGCCATAAACACAAAAAAGCCTAATGGCGTAGTACAAGTGCCAACAGTCGGACGACCAGCGTTCGAATCTTTCCCGGGTTCTTCCTTCCTTTTTTTTTGGCGTTCGTCAAAAATGGTTACGTTTAATTTTAAAATAATATTGAAAGGCCGTGTCAGTTTAAAATCATAAGCTTACCGCAATATTGCGTTACGCGTTAGCATTTCTTATTCACGGGTTGGCTCACGGGAACCTTTGATTGTTCAAATGCAGGCAGTGATAGTTTAATGTCATCTGAATGGAATTTTCGCTGTCGTTACTCAGTCGTAGTTCCATCACTAAGCGTTGTCTGTGTTGTTAGTCGACTGCACTCCAGGCAGAATTTTCAACGATTTTTGAAGTTCAAGAAAGTTAGTGACCTTTACAAGTTTTTTCAACACTGAATACGTTTCTTCCTTAGAGGAGCTTCAACACCAAAGAAAGTTAGTTTTTTAGTCCTTTCGCTATAGCTATAGCTGGCAAATGGGCTTTTAAAATGTTTGGTGTCCCAAGATACCAGATACCTGGACTGGGCTGTTCAAAGCACGATTTAGTTAACCCAGAGTTAGCGTCAATTTTGATTCCACTTAAATAATAAATCAGTGGAGATTTCGACTTTGACATCTTTTCGAATGTAGCTTAAAATTAGCTTTGGAAAATATTTCTGACAGGAGAAATTAATTCCTCGGTTAAGTTTTAATCCTGGGTTAGCGTTGACCGACTTTCGAACAACCAGGCCCCAATGAGATGTTTATAGTTCGCATGCAGTGTAAATATTATATCATGTAGCATTGTATATAAATTTTGTTACTACGTCAAGGGTAAAAGATGAATGCTAGTTCATAACTGTATTATATCGCATAATTTACAAATAAAATAAAATTGATTAGTTACTTTGCATACTGTTTTATAGTCGATTATTTGCTACGGCGAAGAGCTAAATTTTAAGTGAACTGTTTTCTGTTTTACTTTTCTCTTTTTCGTAATTTTGACGTTGCACACGTTGAGTACACGTTGACCAGTTGGGAGATACCGTGAAACCCCGCCTAACAGCATCTCGTTAATATCGCCACTTTTTCTTGGCGTGAACAACAGGTTTTTTTTTTTTTACTTGAGACCAACCTCATTAATACAGTCACCCCGTTTTTTCGGTCAGAATTTTGATGGCCAATGATGGCCGGATTCACGGGGCTTCACTGTATCTGGAAGCAACAAGTTCACTGAACTGTTTGCACTTTAATCGATCACAGCGAACGATCTTTTGCTTTCACGGGCACCTCGACGCGAAATTTCAAGTCGTTAATTTTTTTCCCCGCGATTGTTTTGAGCTGAAGCTTGCGTAGCCGTCGTTTACTTTCCGATAGCGCGGGAGGCGCGTGAATCAACGGGGCGCGAAAAGGAACAACGTCCCATTCGTTCGCGCGGAGGGGAGGGGTAAGGGTTGTTGGTTTTCACTACACTGTGTATGCCCGGTGATGAGTCTGTCTTTATTTGCGCATGAACATATATCGATGAAAGAAATTTGCTTATTAAATGAATTGATAAAGAAAATGCTAACTTTAAAGACATCTTAAAAATCTCGTTTTCTGGTTACGGGATAATCATAGTCTTATGGAAGGCAAAATTAATAGCCTGCTAGAAAGGAAAGAGGAACAGGGTTATTTGGGCGCGCGCGAAGCATACAGCGAGCTTTCTTTCCCTTTGCGCCCAATATCCTCCCTGGCGTCGGGTTGTGCCTAAAGAATACCGTTTAGAGTGACGTCGGACACCTTATTAAGACTTATATAACGTAATGTCGACACTTAGAATTTTATTTTCAATAAATTTTTAAGTAGCATCTTTAAGTGTAAAAAAGAAAATCTAAAATCCCCCACTCAGGATTGAACCTGTGATCTCAGCTAGGCTTAGGCTTAGATAGCCTACCGTACCACTGTACCACTTAGCTTCTCGGGTTATTCAGGCCTAAATTTAACTATATAAACTGCTACCCATAACATCAACTGAAAGCTAACCAGTTACTCCGTTATATAAGTTTCAATAAGGTGTCCGACGTCCTTCTGAACGGTATTCTTTAGGCTTAACCCTGGCGTCGGGGGGGGGGGGGGGGGGGGAGGGGGGGACCATGTAAAAAAGAAACAAATTCTACCAATTATAATGCACAGACGTGACCTTTTGAACTCATTGAAGTGAAGATCTGTTTCCTGAGAGGTAAGCTAAGATGATTGACGGCAGTGTAAAACAAAACCGTTGGTGGAAAGGCGCTGTAATGAAAAGAGGAGAGACAATTGTGGAACACAGTAAATTCTTTTGGTAACAACAGAGTGGGGTGGGGGGGTGCATGGAAAAGTCAACCCCGGGGTTTCCATGGCAGAGTCAAGGGGGAGGAGCCCGTGGCGGAGTCCACGACTGAACCACTGTGGGGGCCAAAACGAGAAAAAGTCCTAACGCGCTCTTGTTGAGAATTATTTATTGTCGGTACAAGAAAACGGTTGCTACAAAATGAAAATGTAAGCAAATACGCGTTACAGTTTGAACATGAAAGAGCTGACACGAAATGAACAAGAAAATCAATAAAGATCGATGAATAAAAAATACACTTAAAGACGTTGTTTCCTTCCAGGAACACGAAAGTAGAAGACGAGCGATAATATTAAGCGACGAATTACGGTTTGACAAGTACCGCAAAAGTAATGGCAAACTATTTAAATGAAACTTAAACAAAGGCGAAATTATGCGAAAAAATTTAACAGAGTAATAGGCCACTTTCGATATATTTAAATTCAACTTGATAATGAGGCTAAGAGGACAAAAGAAATGAATAAACATGTTTTTTCATTCCCTTTGTTTGTGTCCTCTAGGCCTCGCTATCAAGTTGAATTTAAATATATATCGAAAGCGGCCTATGACAGCATAGCAATAATTTAGTAACCTAAAAATAAACGCGTGACAAACATTCCATAGACAAAATACAAAAGGAGAAAAAATCTAGCATAACAAACACCGCCACGAACATAATGACCTAAGTTCAAAACGTGTAGCAAGTCACCTTAAGGCCACCTTTGCATCAGAAGATGTTTTAATGTGTTTAAAAACTCTCCAGTCGAGGGCCGGGTTTTACAAAGCACGATCAAGCTAACAAAGGAGTAGGGTCAATTTGAATCCAATTAAACAACAAATCAAGGAAATTTTTCCAAAGTTTTTCTGACCTTCAGTTTCGACTTTGACTTGCCTTCACTTCTAGCTACAAATGAGCTTTTGAAAACATTTAAATCCTGTATTAGCTTTAATCGGCTTTGGAACAACCGGGCCCAGTTGGTTACAGTGAAAATATTTTACAAACATCAAATACAAAATGAAGAATAGTCCAGTTTCGAGTTAACCACTGGAGCTTAGACTCAATACAATATAAAAAAAGTAAAAAGTTCATCTTCCCGCTGGTATTTGTGAATATTTACCTCAGATTGAGACTAACCGTGTAACGATGCGTCTTTGGTCCTGTTTTTTTCAGCGTCCTTGGTTAGCTCAAAACTGGACTATTGAATTAATAAAAATGAAATAATTTACTAAAATAATTACTAAATAGTAAAAAATACACTTGCCCACAGTTCGACTTATGAGAGCGAAGTTCTCTGCCTGACCGGGAACTTTGAGAAAGTCTAACTAGTAAAGTGATACTATTTTACAAGAATTAAGACATCTCCTGCCTTTCACTTTCATATCCATTAAATACATATATTATCTAGTTATGTGAATAGTGATATTAAACTACTGTACAATCCTTTCAATTGCATCTCTTCCTTTGCCTGAAACAAATCAAAGTGTAGGAGATTAGCCAGTAGTTTTGTTACACACTTTCCTTGCCTTGTTTAGAGCAAACGTGCAAGTAATAAAAAAAACTATTAATGAGTGAGAGAATCCTCTTCAGACCGTATCCCTTTGTTACCCTCATCTTTGGCTGACCTTAAGCCCCACCCAGGTACATTGCACGTGATGAATGGTACATGCAATGTCGCATGCAACACTGCACACAATCTTGCATGCAACATCATGTTTCCACCCCTGTGTGTTGTTGCAACATCACATGCAACAAATCCAAAGTATCTAATGATGAATTATATGAAGTCAAAACCATGTAACTTGCTTTGGCATAAGGGGAAAAAAGAAATATTTTACCTGTTTTTCTTTCGAGAGGTCTTACATCAAGTGCATTGCCATTGCCTCTACAACTTCAAAGAAATCCTGCTGCAGTTCTTCAGATTCCTGTAAGGCTTTCTCTCTATTGGCTACAACTACTTCAATCTGAGCAGTGGTTTTCAGGCACACTGTGATCACATGAGGGAGGCTGGGGATTAAAAAAATTGGATGCTGTAGTTCTCAGTAAAGCACTTTGAGTACCTAGGTACCCAGTTAATTTGTTCCTGGCAAATAATACTGCCACCAAGAAAATTTGAGGGGGGCAGTTGGGGGGGGGGGGGGGGGGGGAGGAGGAGGAAGAGCTACAGAGTTTGCACGCCTCTCATGCCACCAGATGCCTGGTAAGCATAGTTTGCAGATGGAGCGCCAGGCAGCAAAGCGAGAGGTAAGTGAACCACCAACACGGATCTTTAAATAACTGGTAAGATTGTGCTAGATTTGCTCAACACCTCTGCTCAATGAAATAACGAGAAACTACACTTGACTCTCATGTAAAATCCGACGTCTACATGTAAATACAAGTATTCAATAAAAGTATTTTGTACACTGGAATTCACACAGTCCTGTAGACTGCGTAAACATACAAGAGTAAATTACACTTTAAATAACAATTGTCCAGGCTTGTAGACTTCAAGTGTAAGCTTTAAGTACTCACTTCGATGACCAAAGAAATAATCATGCAAGGAGATTTGCAAGGAAATACAACAAAACTCTCTGAGTGGACACACATGGACAGGACAGGACAGCTCTACATGTACTTACAGCCGCCTTGACAAAACCCTGTTTGAAATCTCCGCTTATGAGAATCATTCCCTTAAACAGCCAACTTCAGTTATGGACACTTTTTATGCTGCCAAGGGTGTCAGCTTAAAGGAGCTTTGACTGTAAGACCCTGTAATGCAACTAGATACTGAAATGCTTCAATAGGAAGACAAAAATTTGCTCAAACTCTTGGTGGATTACCAATGTCAAGAAGCCTTCTTTGCTTGAAATTTCAAAGCTGTCAAATAAATCGTTTTCTTAAAAGTTCTTCAGTTTCTTCACTTAAAGAAAACATAAACTTTGAGAAAACACTTTGTACCACTTGTAATATGCAAGACAAGTGACTTAGGACTAGTAATTTGCACTAGGACTGCTGTAAAAAAAACAAGTAGGACTGTTGTAAAAGTTTTATTGAATTTGATAACTACCAATTTTAAAGCCTAGTCTAACAATTCACCTGTGACTACAAGTCAGCTGCTTGTAAAAACGACTTATAAGAATGTTTATTGAACTCGTTTTTTCTTGCGCTTGTACAAGAGTCAAGCTTGCAAATTGCAAGGACTAAAGTTTCATTGAATTGATCCCTGGTCTCAGGTCAGATGGTTGTACCTGGGCAGTGCCATTGGACTTGTCTCTTACACCTCACACAAAAACAACAGGTGAGGTTGAAAAAACCCACTCACTGACAGAAAAGAGCCTGAAAAAGGTTTTGGGCCTCAACAGGATTCGAATCCAAGACCTTTGCAATTCCAGTGCAAATGCTCTACCACTGGCCTACAAAACCTGATGGGAGCTTTGTGAACTTTTAAGTTCAGTCTCTAATCATAGCTGCTGCTGCTACTGCAGTTCATATCAATTTATTTTCATATACACATGTACATTGTTTGAAAAGACATGGGGAGAGTCCCTGATGGGTGGTACAATCTTAACTTGGCAGGGGTGGGGTGAAATACAGTTACAGGCCCAAAGTATTAGTGCTGCAAGCTGTTGTGGTGTCCCTGTGAAGTCTGGCAAAGTCAAGCTCTCAGGAAGAAAACAACTGTTACGCAGGCAAGTTCTTTAACCCACAGGTTTTTAGATATAGGGTTTTAATGTCATTCAACATCAGTGTACAAGACATACCTCATGAGACGAGTTGCGGCAGTGATACTGAGTTTACCCTGTTTGTCACAATACTTGTTGTAAAAGTCCTGTTCCTGCTGGTTTTTTGGTGGGGGTCGTTTCAAGACATCTTTATTTCTGGCAACAGTGGTAAACCAAAATGAACTCAGAGCCTGAAGAGCTTGTGACTCGTCATCACTTACTTCATCTGCAAAAAAAGATAGTGAGAACATTCATATTTCATATTATTACAAAACTATTTAAACAAAAATAAGTATGCCTTTTCCTCATCAAAGAATGCATGCAGTATACGAGTCTAATGAATGACAGCTATTATATGTAGCTGTTATTCAAGACTATCTTAAAATATTATTTTGTTAAACTGTTTATTGTGCTGTGTTCGGAATTAATCACAATATTGAAAGGCCAAGGGGGCTAATATACATGTAAGAGGTTATGTCAGGGCTCGACCTTAACTTTTGTTATCAGTAGGCTTATGGCTAGTAAAATGGCAGTTCTCACAAGCCAAAGAGCTCTTTCTACTAGCCATAAAAATGTTCAGTTCAAGTTAGTAATTACCCTAGTTTTGAACATCTGGTATCAAATCACACAACATTTGGGGACGAAGCAAAGCCTCTTATATCCATTGACGATCGTTGAAGCATGTGAACAACAAGATGGCATTCACTTGCAATCGAAGTGCGAGATGGGAACACTCGGATCCAGTCTCTAGCTGAGTATGGCTTCGTTGTGGTTTGGTTTGTTCTTTTTTCTTTCTTCATAACATTGTGCCACAATTGTGCCAGCACTAAATTTATCTTTTGCAGTTGACAAAGAAATTTGCCTCCATAACTTTGGTAGTCAACATGGCTAGTAACTAAGGAAATTTCACTAGGCAAAACTGAAAATCCAGTGGTATTTGGCGAGTTGACCACCACTAAGGTCGAGCCCTGTATGTTCTCACAAACTGATGTTGAATTAAATAAATGTAAATACATGTAAAGTCTAAATTTTAGTTATTTTAATAACAAGTGGAAATAAAGTTTTAGTGTACAATAAAATTGGATATAAATATCACTTATTTTTCGCTTTTAAATTTCCTGTGCACTGCCATCTTGAATTTCTATGATGTCATATGGTTGGCCAATTGTTGCATACAAAAGGTTGATTCTTAACAATAGATGCAACCACACAATGTATGACATCATAAAACTCAAAATGGCAGCACGCAGGAAATTTAAAAGCAAAAGTAGGTGAAATTCATATCCAAATTTTTTTGTACGCTATATTTTTTTTCCACTTGTTATAAAATAATTCAAATTTAGACTTTATTTCAAACAATTTAACATCAATATGTTAGATCAGTGGATGTCCCTTTAAACTCCAATAGTGATTGGCATTGAAATTCTCCTTATAATACCAATGCTCAATTAATCAGAGAGGCAATGAGAATTAAGGATATGATCACCCAAATCAAATTCTCAAATAATAACTTCTCCTTACTACTGCTGTAATAAATGTATGGCGACAAGAAAGGAGAATTGGTATTTTGATATTAGGGATTAAAGCATTAAGGGATGAGCTGATTAGGGTTACTCTTTATTATAAAATAATATAATTGAATAAACCTCAATTAGCATTTCAAAATTATTTTGATTACAACAATAAATAAATGGGTTAGTTTGTATAAAGAAACTTGGTGCTGCATCGATGGGGAGTGAAATGTGATGGAAATAGCACTTGTAACATCAGCCATCAACCAAATTTTCATACAGATGTACAAACAATAGCCTACAAGTAGGTATTATTATCATCCATATCCAACTTAAAGATCAACATTTTTATAACACGTACTGACAAGATGTTTAATTTCTGTCAGCCAGATGGAAATTATCAGGTTTTCTACACGTACTTTGTATGATTTGACTATCCTGACAATATTGTAACCATTCAAACATTATTCATCTTGACTATCACAGGTTACATGTAATTGGAGGGGGGGGGGGATCACATGTTACATGTAATTAAGGGGGGGGGGGAGCTTATACAGTGCGATGTGCCTTATTTACCGTGAGCACCCAACAAACTTTTTTACAAGTTAGCCAATCAGAGAACATGAATTCAATTGACGTCGCGCCTCCTCGCAAAGTTGAGCACGATGAAAGGTAATCTTGTCACTTCGTGTTTATCACAGGAGTGTAAAGTTAGTTACAAAATACGAAGATTTTATTCACTTTATTGCTTCACACGTATCTGCAGTTACAAAAAATGATCATAAGAAAATTTTAGCTGGTGATATCATGCAAACTTGTAAAAAAGTTTGTTAGGTGCCCGTGGTCAGGTGTGTCACACTGTAATAGAAGAGAAAGAGACAAATAACAATTTGACTAACAAGAGTCTTGAAGTAATGTTTATTCTGATGCAAGCATTTTATGGCTGCTCTCGCTTGGATGTCAGCGGAAATGAGGCACAAAAACAAGGAAAACATGGGCTGAGGTGATTGGTGGAGAATGAAAGGATGACGCTAGCTAGGACTTGAAAACTGGCGTGATAGAGATGTTACTGCCAAAAGTTCTGGATAAAGAGCATGCAGGACCATATTTCACAACTAGGGAGAAGGAAGAGATGACAATGATACTCACCTCCCAGGAAATCAAATGAAAACATGTTCTTCTTGGGTTTACCTATACAAAGAAATGCAAAATCTATTAACAAGCAAAGTCGTACCCCACCATGGCACAGTGGGAGGAGGGAGAATAGTTGGACCCCTTGGGTTTTTGCTATGTTGTTTAGTACTATGTAATTAGTACTACATCCTCAATAAAATAGCCTGTAGTGTCCTGTACAATATAAGGTGGTCATGTGTTTTTTTTATGACTTCAGAAAATATACCTGTACCCCTAATGATCTAAAATTAATCAAAATCAATAGTTCAGTTTACAGTGTTCTCACCAGGATTTTGCCTTGGGGAGTCGCAGGGCCCCTTCTACTGAAAAATAGGGGCTCTGTAAGAATATAAGAGGGACAAAGTCTCTCCAAAAGGTCTGTTACATGAAGTACCTACCTGATCCAACATGGTGGACAAGTTGTTTACGATTTGATAGCAATGCTTACGCAAACCTTCACCAGGTAAGTGTGACCAACGAGGGTAAAGGCAATAAAATTAAAGGCTTCAAATTTTTTGATAAATGTCTTTATTCATTTGAACAAGCAAAATGCTGGGGTGTTCGATTGACCATTAAACTACTCATAAACATTCAAAAGTCCGTTTGACTCTAAGCTTGCTCCTGCGCCCTAACGGGCGCATCTTAATTCTTGGCTTTTGGTGCACCATCTCGATTTTTTTTTGCGGGAATCCCGCAAGGCTGCGGCCTGGTGAGAACACTGAGTTTAGCTCTGTAATACCAAATAAAACTTAACACGTACATCCCAGTCATTAATAATTCATCAAGAAAATCATAAGGCATGTGACAGTGCTTTGGAAACCCGGTCTTGATTTGCATAAATTTTGGTGATTTTATTCCTTCATTTTCTCCGTATTTAATGATCTGTTTAAGAAGCTATATCACACACTCGAAAGAGTGTTTCATCGGGTATCCAACACCTCAAAGTTGGTTAAGAAATACTTGGCTGCACCTCGTTTTTCCAACCCACTTCTTGGTGTTTGGATACCCTGATAGAACACTTGATATATTACATGAAACCTCAAATTTTAAGTCAGTAAGTCTGTCAAAACCTGGGATAAGTTACACAAAAAATGTTGTGTATCAAATTGTGCCCAAAAGAAAATGAACAGCTACTGAAAGCATTAACTTTCCAGTCCCAAAATGGAAACCCTTGTTGGAATTTCCAAAAGAATTGGGGGAGCCTTCTTGTTGCATCCAAGGGGTTAGTACATTTGTTCGTGCACACGTACAAGTCACGTAGGTCTTGAAGGCTGTTGCCTGAGACAATGTCCAAGAAACACAAGGCAACAGCCTTGAATTGTTAAATAGGAAGAGAGCCCACATGTTTACAGTAGGGTTAGGAATTTAATTTTGACAGCACCTGCCATTTGAGTGAGTGACTTTCAGAACTGACGCAAAAAATGAACAACTTGTTCTCAGATGCACCCCAGAAGATTTGACACTTGCCTGGGCAAGCAGGCAAGTACTTACAGCTCTTTAAATGTTGTCAAATCTAAGCTTCAAGCTTATGTGACAAGGAAGCAGGATGATATGGGTTTTGCATGTGCTAACCTGTCTGGCAAACTCTTTTGTATTTTGTTTTAGTAAAATATGGAAATTGTGGAGAAAAAAAACTGTATTAACATATTTGTTTTCCTCAAACTTGAACCAGAGAACATACAATAATATTAAGCTTTCCTGGCTGTTACTGAAAAAAAATTGTTTTTGTATTTTTGGGGGCCTCTATAATGTAAAACTTTGACGGCTAGCAATTTAACAATTATGAACACTGAATACCTCACATAAACTTTGGGCTTTAAAATGACAATATTAATTGAAACAGCTGTATACTGAGGCTACTTGGTATTTAGGTCAAGTAACAGTGCTACATGTACATTTACCACAGCTCTGTTTATCATGCATAATTATTACCATTCTTGCCACTTGATATGTTCATTTTATCCTCAATTGAAGACACAAGCTGTGTATCTGAAACAAAATAAAAAAGAATTCAGCTGTCTTTAAAATAATAACACAGACAATAATATTTTCATCTATAATTTTGTCTACTGTGCTGCTGCCTGTAGGGAAAAAAATCATCTGTAGCTATACACACACATATACATGTATCAATGTAGTCTTTTAAGGTGGCTCTCAAGTATAAATTATTTACAAAGCTGACCAACACTTACTATCAAATTGAGTTAAGATACAAAGCTAAATTTTCTTGTCATTCACAAGATTTAGCAATGATGATTCTACCAACATACAGTATTTATCTGTTGTCACATTTTTAGTAGATTTGCCCATCGTAACACAGCATCTAAAGAACGGCAAATATTTTGCAAGAATTGACTTAATTTGAGTTTTTTGGGGTGAATTTTATTTATATAAACTTTGCAATCTTGCAGAGATAAACGACAACATTTTGGAAGGAAAAAACATGGGGGCATTCAGACAGTTTTCTCAATTATATCACACAATTTTGTATATTTAGCTAACATATAAATTAAACTAAATTACTCTGACAGATTTTTTGCTAAAAAGAAAATGTGAAAGTTAGTGATCATTGGTACATGTATCTCAAACGTGGCCAAGTTATATAAAAATAAACTGGTGTATAAACCTGTAGATTTGCAAGGAGTTTCGCTAGCACCATAGTCTGTACCTGACTTTGTTTTTGCCATGTTGACTTCTTGTTCTTCTTGTTCTTTAGAAGTTAATATTTCAGTCATGTTTATCCCTTTAGAGCTGAGAGACTTGACTTCCTGTAAGTACATCACAAAGTACACATTGTAAATCAAGAGTCAATTCAATATGCAAATTGTATGATGTACAGTGTGCACACGTTATATTTATACATTTATTTAACAAAACTAAAGCATCAATGTTTTCCATTTTTTTTCTTGTAAAAGATTGGTACATGTACATGCACAGCTGTATTTTATGAGAATAAAAATAACTCTATACAATAAAACACATGTGACATGGGATTAAAAGACAGAACAGGTGTTCTCCAAGCTAAGGAACTTAGGGGCAGAGTGAGTATACATGTACATGTGATTTAAGCATTAAATAGCTTCAGTCATACATCTTTGCTGCTACAACAAAAACATTCCTTGAAACCCAGCCTTCAGTTTTTTTTCCACACAAGTAGAGAGGCTCTGGTTGTGATATTTTTTGAAAACTGAACGACTTCAAATGCGAAAAAAAGAAACATTATACATCACTTTCACAATGTCCAATTGAAAAAACAAAAAAGAAGAGAAGAAAAAAAAATAATAAAATGACTTTTTCTACCAGGATTTGATCCTGAGTCATTCGACTGGAATAACAGCAACTTTATCAATTCGGCCATGACGGATAAAGTGATTTGTGAGATTACTGTAAATTTTAATATTTCAATGGAGATATGCATTAAATGGCATGTTTCTGTTGAAAAATCCATTTGAAGTCTGCAGATCAGTTTTAATGTTTCTCAAAGGAATCCAAATGTGAAACATCAACATCTTATTGTTGTTCATAATTTAATTGTTGACAATAAATTAGTTGTAATCGCTGGATTCATGTTGTTCTTGTTATGCCATGCATTCGTAACAAAACTAATTTAAAACATAACTGTACATTACCAAATGTTTACAGCCGAGTGATAGAGGGAGTGAAGAAGTGAAAATTTGCACATCTGTCCCCGTCAGCAATAACCGCGTTCATTGTGCTTCACACACGAGTTAAAAACGATTGTTGTCAAAACTCAGCAGAAATGGAAAAATTTTAAATTTACATCATTGGTTTTCTGGAGTTTCTCCTGTTTTCTGCTGACAAATTTTTTTCATTCTTGTCTCCAGAACCTTTTTTACTTTACACAAGGAACAACAAAGGGAATATTCCTGCGGTTTGTCAAAGTTTTCATGCGTACAATAATAAACCAATCAGATGCATTTTATCGCTTTGCCTGAAAACCAATCAGAGAGAATTCTGGTATAGACTTCCCCAGAGCTCTTCTCACAAATGTTGGTGCATTGTACATGTTAGTGCTTTTTGAGTCCTTTATGGAGACAGGTACAGTGTAATGTAAGTTCTAACTTTTGAGTCTGTTGACAAAATACTGTGATGTGACCATCCATTCAAATGAAACCGCTTCTGCAGTGTACGTTTGCCTGGTACATGTGCCATTTCTTTAATTTTTATTATTGTACAAAATGAAGTTTGGGGTTTTTCTTGAATTTTAATTTTTGGCAGCTGCACTCTTGGGAGTTAAGAGTTAAACTGAGCACAATCACCTCCTGCCTCACAGACACCTCACTACAGTCATGTATGTATCACTGTAACTCCTGCCTCGCAGACACCTCACTACAGTCATGTATGTATCACTGTAACTCCTGCCTCACAGACACCTTACTACAGTCATGTATGTACCACAGTACTGAAACTCCTGCCTCACAGACACCTCACTACAGTCATGTATGTATCACTGTAACTCCTGCCTCACAGACACCTCACTACAGTCATGTATGTACCACAGTACTGTAACTCCTGCCTAACAGACACCTCACTACAGTCATGTATGTATCACTGTAACTCCTGCCTCACAGACACCTCACTACAGTCATGTATGTACCACAGTACTGTAACTCCTGCCTAACAGACACCTCACTACAGTCATGTATGTATCACTGTAACTCCTGCCTCGCAGACACCTCACTACAGTCATGTATGTATCACTGTAACTCCTGCCTCACAGACACCTTACTACAGTCATGTATGTACCACTGTAACTCCTGCCTCACAGACACCTCACTACAGTCATGTATGTATCACTGTAACTCCTGCCTCGCAGACACCTCACTACAGTCATGTATGTACCACTGTAACTCTTGCCTCGCAGACACCTCACTACAGTCATGTATGTACCACTGTAACTCCTGCCTCGCAGACACCTCACTACAGTCATGTACATGTACATGTATGTACCACTGTAACTCCTGCCTCGCAGACATCTCACTACAGTCATGTACATGTACATGTATGTACCACTGTAACTCCTGCCTCGCAGACACCTCACTACAGTCATGTACATGTACATGTATGTACCACTGTAACTCCTGCCTCGCAGACACCTCACTACAGTCATGTACATGTACATGTATGTACCACTGTAACTCCTGCCTCGCAGACATCTCACTACAGTCATGTACATGTACATGTATGTACCACTGTAACTCCTGCCTCGCAGACACCTCACTACAGTCATGTACATGTACATGTATGTACCACTGTAACTCCTGCCTCGCAGACATCTCACTACAGTCATGTACATGTACATGTATGTACCACTGTAACTCCTGCCTCGCAGACACCTCACTACAGTCATGTACATGTACATGTATGTACCACTGTAACTCCTGCCTCGCAGACACCTCACTACTTCATGTATGTACCACTGTAACTCCTGCCTCACAGACACCTCACTACAGTCATGTATGTATCACTGTAACTCCTGCCTCACAGACACCTCACTACAGTCATGCACATGTACATGTATGTACCACTGTAACTCCTGCCTCGCAGACACCTCACTACAGTCATGTACATGTACCACTGTAACTCCTGCCTCGCAGACACCTCACTACAGTCATGTACATGTACATGAATGTACCACTGTAACTCCTGCCTTGCAGACACCTCACTACAGTCATGTATGTACCACGTAACTCCTGCCTCACAGACACCTCACTACAGTCGTGTGTACCACTGTAACTCCTGCATCGCAGACACCTCACTATAGTCATGTACATGTACCACTGTAACTCCTGCCTCGCAGACACCTCACTACAGTCATGTATGTACCACTGTAACTCCTGCCTTGCAGACACCTCACTACAGTCATGTATGTACCACTGTAACTCCTGCCTTGCAGACCTCACTACAGTCATGTATGTACCACTGTAACTCCTGCCTCGCAGACACCTCACTACAGTCATGTATGTACCACTGTAACTCCTGCCTTGCAGACACCTCACTACAGTCATGTATGCACCACTGTAACTCCTGCCTTGCAGACACCTCACTACAGTCATGTATGTACCACTGTAACTCCTGCCTTGCAGACACCTCACTACTTCATGTATGTACCACTGTAACTCCTGCATCGCAGACACCTCACTACTTCATGTATGTACCACTGTAACTCCTGCCTTGCAGACACCTCACTACAGTCACTGTAACTCCTGCCTCACAGACACCTCACTATAGTCATGTACATGTATGTACCACTGTAACTCCTGCCTCCCAGACACCTCACTACAGTCATGTACATGTACCACTGTAACTCCTGCCTCGCAGACACCTCACTACAGTCATGTATGTACCACTGTAACTCCTGCCTCGCAGACACCTCACTACAGTAATGTGTGTACCACTGTAACTCCTGCCTCACAGACACCTCACTATAGTATGTACATGTACCACTGTAACTCCTGCCTGGCAGACACCTCACTGCAGTCATGTATGTACCACTGTAACTCCTGCCTCGCAGACACCTCACTGTAAATGGTTTGAACCCAGGAGTATCAGTAGTCTGTTGTTTGTGATCGTCCGGGTGAGTGTAGTTCTGAAAAGAACTGTTGTTGTTGACAATGACTGACGTTTCGACAACCTGAGCGGAAGTCATCTTCAGAGTCATGTGAATTGTGAATGGTCAGTTGATGTTATATACGTCTGGTTATAACTGTCATTGGTCAGTTTAGCCGTGATGTTATTGGCTGTAGAGACTCAAGTCAGTGATAGGTGCGTTTCGATCCGTGTATTGTTAGTGTAATTTCTGTAGTCGTATTGTTAGTCAAATTTGTCAGTGAGTTCAGTCTATTGTTCGTCTGTTTTGTTGACAAGTCGTTTGTAAGCCGCAGGTAGCTGTTGGCATCTGTTCAGTGGTGTCTGTTCTAAGTTAGTAAACCAACTTTCTAGAGTGAGCCGTTTGTAGTAGTCCGTACTGTAGGTAACGCATTCGGCAGAGTCCCAGTCAATTCTGTGATTCGTGCGTAAATGGTGTTCAGCAATGTGATTGTTGATGTCACCATTTTTTGTCGCCCGTTTGTGTTCAGTCAGTCGTATGTTCAGATTCCTGCCAGTCTCACCGATGTAAGAGGCCTGGCAGTCGCAGCATTTGATCTTGTATACTGCTCCTTGTCTGTCGTTAGGTTCGTCCTTGTCTTTAACGTTTGTGAGAAGCTGTCGTAAAGTAGTAATGGGTTTGTGAGCGACACGGATGTTGTAAGGTTGTAAGATCCGTGCAATAGTCTCAGAAGTGCCCTTGATGTAGGGTATTGTCGCTGTGGTGACAGGTTTTGCGTTAGTTGTGTCAGTTTCGTTGTTTTTGTAAACATTGCGTTTAACAAAGTCTCGGTTGTAGTTGTTCTTACTGAAAACGTTGTCAAGGTACTTGGTTTCGTCGGTTAGGCTGTCAGGTGAATCGCAAACTAGTTGCGATTCACCTAGTCATGTATGTACCACTGTAACTCCTGCCTCGCAGACACCTCACTACTTCATGTATGTACCACTGTAACTCCTGCCTTGCAGACACCTCACTACAGTCATGTATGCACCACTGTAACACCTGCCTCACAGACACCTCACTACAGTCATGTATGTACCACCGTAACTCCTTCATCACAGACACCTCACTATAGTCATGTACATGTACCACTGTAACACCTGCCTTGCAGACACCTCACTACTTCATGTATGTACCACTGTAACTCCTGCCTCACAGACACCTCACTACAGTCATGTATGTACCACTGTAACTCCTGCCTCGCAGACACCTCACTACAGTCATGTACATGTACCACTGTAACTCCTGCCTCGCAGACACCTCACTACAGTCATGTATGTACCACTGTAACTCCTGCCTCGCAGACACCTCACTACAGTCATGTATGTACCACTGTAACTCCTGCCTCACAGACACCTCACTACAGTCATGTACATGTATGTACCACTGTAACTCCTGCCTCGCAGACACCTCACTCAGGCATGTAGATAATAGCCGGGAACCGGGGAAAATTACCCAGCTGTGAACTTCATTTTTCCGGCTGTAAAAGCCAAGTGCAGCTTTAAAAGGACTACATTTGTCTCTTTTTACCCGTCTGTCAGTTCTATATTCCCACCTGTTAAAAACTGAATCTACATCCCTGCTCACTACAGTCATGTATGTACCACTGTAACTCCTGCCTCGCAGACACCTCACTACAGTCATGTATGTACCACTGTAACTCCTGCCTCACAGACACCTCACTACAGTCATGTATGTACCACTGTAACACCTGCCTCACAGACACCTCACTACAGTCATGTATGTACCTCTGTAACTCCTGCCTTGCAGACACCTCACTACAGTCATGTATGTACCACTGTAACTCCTGCCTTGCAGACACCTCACTACAGTCATGTATGTACCACAGTACTGAAACTCCTGCCTCGCAGACACCTCGCTACAGTCATGTATGTACCACTGTAACTCCTGCCTTGCAGACACCTCACTACAGTCATGTATGTACCACTGTAACTCCTGCCTCGCAGACACCTCACTACAGTCATGTATGTACCTCTGTATCTCCTGCCTCACAGACACCTCGCTACAGTCATGTATGTACCACTGTAACTCCTGCCTTGCAGACACCTCACTACAGTCATGTATGTACCACTGTAACTCCTGCCTCACAGACACCTCACTTCAGTCATGTATGTACCACTGTAACTCCTGCCTCACAGACACCTCACTACAGTCAAGTATGTATCACTGTAACTCCTGCCTTGCAGACACCTCACTACAGTCATGTATGTACCACTGTAACTCCTGCCTCGCAGACACCTCACTACAGTCATGTATGTACCACTGTAACTCCTGCCTTGCAGACACCTCACTACAGTCATGTATGTACCACTGTAACTCCTGCCTCGCAGACACCTCACTACAGTCATGTATGTATCACTGTAACTCCTGCCTCACAGACACCTCACTATAGTCATGTATGTATCACTGTAACTCCTTCCCTCGCAGACACCTCACTACTTCATGTATGTACCACTGTAACTCCTGCCTTGCAGACACCTCACTACAGTCATGTATGTACCACTGTAACTCCTGCCTCACAGACACCTCACTATAGTCATGTATGTATCACTGTAACTCCTGCCTCACAGACACCTCACTACAGTCATGTATGTATCACTGTAACTCCTGCCTTGCAGACACCTCACTACAGTCATGTATGTACCACTGTAACTCCTGCCTCACAGACACCTCACTACAGTCATGTATGTATCACTGTAACTCCTGCCTTGCAGACACCTCACTACAGTCATGTATGTACCACTGTAACTCCTGCCTTGCAGACACCTCACTACAGTCATGTATGCACCACTGTAACACCTGCCTCGCAGACACCTCACTATAGTCATGTATGTATCACTGTAACTCCTGCCTTGCAGACACCTCACTACAGTCATGTATGTACCACTGTAACTCCAGCCTCGCAGACACCTCACTACAGTCATGTATGTACCACTGTAACTCCTGCATTGCGGACACCTCACTACAGTCATGTATGTACCACTGTAACTCCTGCCTCACAGACACCTCACTACAGTCATGTATGTACCACTGTAACTCCTGCCTCACAGACACCTCACTACAGTCATGTATGTACCACTGTAACTCCTGCCTCGCAGACACCTCACTACAGTCATGTATGTACCACAGACTGTAACTCCTGCCTCACAGACACCTCACTACAGTCATGTACATGTATGTACCACTGTAACTCCTGCCTCGCAGACACCTCACTCAGGCATGTAGATAATAGCCGGGAACCGGGGAAATTACCCAGCTGTGAACTTCATTTTTCCGGCTGTAAAAGCCAAGTGCAGCTTTAAGGTGGCTCCCAATAGTTTAAACATTCCTATCATGATACATCTATGATATTCAATAACAGCTACACCAGTAAAGTTAAGGGAAAACATTTGGTACAGGTTTGTATACACTTAACCAATGAACAAATTTAGGTGGCTACGACATCAAAATTTGTTACCATAGCAACATAAAAAGAGGCCAAAAAGACCCCATTTTCAACCTTTTGAGGCTAATAACTTCAAAACTGCTCGGTGAAATTTTTTGATTTTTATATATTTCTGTCTTATAAACAAAAAAAACATATGTGCCAATTTTGAAAAAAATCTGTACATAGGATTCACAGATATGTTATTTTTAGATAAATTTAAGGTAGCTCTGAACTCTATGTACAGAATTTTTTAAAAAATTGTTAAAATGTTTCTCTTGCCAATTAAACAAAAATATATCGAAAACAAAACTTTCACCGTGTAGTTTATAAGTTATTAGCCTTAAATGGTCCAAAGTAGCGTATTTTTGACCTCTTTTCGCGTTGTCATGGCAACGAATGATGACGTCGTTTGGATACCGCTTTGTTGACTGATAAAAGATTTACTGCTTTCAAGTAAAAGATTTTTAGCCACACCATCGGTCTAGCTGTAACGGAATGCAAAAGACGAGAGGGCTGAACAATATGGAGCCACCTTAAAAGGACTACATTTGTCTCTTTTTTACCCGTCTGTCAGTTCTATATTCCCACCTGTTAAAAACTGAATCTACATCCCTGCTCACTACAGTCATGTATGTACCACTGTAACTCCTGCCTCGCAGACACCTCACTACAGTCACGTATGTACCACTGTAACTCCTGCCTCACAGACACCTCACTACTTCATGTATGTACCACTGTAACTCCTGCCTTGCAGACACCTCACTATAGTCATGTATGTACCACTGTAACTCCTGCCTCACAGACACCTCACTACTTCATGTATGTACCACTGTAACTCCTGCCTTGCAGACACCTCACTACAGTCATGTATGTACCACTGTAACTCCTGCCTCGCAAACACCTCACTACAGTCATGTATGTACCACAGTACTGTAACTCCTGCCTCGCAGACACCTCACTACAGTCATGTATGTACCACTGTAACTCCTGCCTTGCAGACACCTCACTACAGTCATGTATGTACCACTGTAACTCCTGCCTCACAGACACCTCACTACAGTCATGTATGTACCACTGTAACTCCTGCCTTGCAGACACCTCACTACAGTCATGTATGTACCACTGTAACTCCTGCCTCACAGACACCTCACTATAGTCATGTATGTACCACTGTAACTCCTGCCTCACAGACACCTCACTTCAGTCATGTATGTACCACTGTAACTCCAGCCTCGCAGACACCTCACTACAGTCATGTATGTACCACTGTAACTCCTGCATTGCGGACACCTCACTACAGTCATGTATGTACCACTGTAACTCCTGCCTCGCAGACACCTCGCTACAGTCATGTATGTACCACTGTAACTCCTGCCTTGCAGACACCTCACTACAGTCATGTATGTACCACTGTAACTCCTGCCTTGCAGACACCTCACTACAGTCATGTATGTAGCACTGTAACTCCTGCCTTGCAGACACCTCACTACAGTCATGTATGTACCACTGTAACTCCTGCCTTGCAGACACCTCACTACAGTCATGTATGTACCACTGTAACTCCTGCCTCACAGACACCTCACTACTTCATGTATGTACCACTGTAACTCCTGCCTCACAGACACCTCACTACAGTCATGTATGTACCACTGTAACTCCTGCCTTGCAGACACCTCACTACTTCATGTATGTACCACTGTAACTCCTGCCTCGCAGACACCTCACTACTTCATGTATGTACCACTGTAACTCCTGCCTTGCAGACACCTCACTACTTCATGTATGTACCACTGTAACTCCTGCCTTGCAGACACCTCACTACTTCATGTATGTACCACTGTAACTCCTGCCTTGCAGACACCTCACTACTTCATGTATGTACCACTGTAACTCCTGCCTTGCAGACACCTCACTACAGTCATGTATGTACCACTGTAACTCCTGCCTTGCAGACACCTCACTACAGTCATGTACATGTATGTACCACTGTAACGCCTGCCTTGCAGACACCTCACTACAGTCATGTATGTACCACTGCAACTCCTGCCTCACAGACACCTCACTACAGTCATGTATGTACCACTGTAACTCCTGCCTTGCAGACACCTCACTACAGTCATGTATGTACCACTGTAACTCCTGCCTCACAGACACCTCACTACAGTCATGTATGTACCACTGTAACTCCTGCCTTGCAGACACCTCACTACAGTCATGTACATGTATGTACCACTGTAACGCCTGCCTCGCAGACACCTCACTACTTCATGTATGTACCACTGTAACTCCTGCCTCACAGACACCTCACTACTTCATGTATGTACCACTGTAACTCCTGCCTCACAGACACCTCACTACTTCATGTATGTACCACTGAAAGGTGTCATCCAATAAGTAACAAACAATGTAATAAAAAATATTCCATTTCTGATAAATAATCAGATAACTTTTTTTCTTAGTCAATAATTTCCATGCACAAATCTCAGCACCTATGAAAAAAAGGTTATCTCTGTTATGGTTTAAATGTGTTTTTTTTTGTCTGAAAATTTTTAAATCATCTTGATATTATTTTTGTTATGTCTCTGATTATGGTTACCTGCAATGAATTTGACCCAAAAAATTTGACCCCCAACCCCCCCAAAAAATAGGATTAATGATAGCTTTTAAATGCTTTACGTTTGTACCTAAATTCCATAAAAAATGGCAACATAAGAAACCAGAAAATTTTAAACTTGGAATTTTTTTCTAAATACCTCAATGTTCACAATAAGACCATTAAAAAGGTGGGGAAGTATGCGTGACCGATAGGTTTTCATGCCAAAAATTCACCCTGTTTGTGCAATGTTTATATTTTATATTAATCAGTAAATCAATTCATTTCACCTAGAAAATAATACCTCATAGTTCTCAATGGTTACAAATCACTAAAAGCCTTTTAAAAAGATAGAAAAAAGCACAGAGAGACCATTTATCCTCGACAAGCTAAGAAATCATGAAGAAAAACGTTCTTGAAATGAGTGTATCACTTGCAGAAAGTTACATGACTTGTAGAGTTTAATAATAAGTTAAAAATATTGCAAACGGATTGAATAGGCTTTTTTTTACGACAGGGAATACATGAACCCTTTGAAACAATTATCAGGAGATAAAGAAAAGCGACAGCATTGCTCAATTTGTGTGCCACCACCATGAGTTTTGGCTTGCAGACTGCTTTACAAAATGGATGTGAATGAAGAAATTAATTCAAGGGCTGTCAATTCAGTGAATTGCCTGCTCTATTACATTAACATGTCAAAAAATAATGTTCCCTGTAGAGTTCTGCAACAAAGCAAATTCAAGCGTAATCTAGATATTTGCTACCATGATTATACTGAAGTTTTGGGCGAGAAAACCAATGTAGTCATGTGCATTTCTCACCTTTTTTCTGGTTTTAATGTTAACACCCAAGACATGTATTTTCTTGCAGGTCTCTTATGTTGCCCTCTTTATGTGAAGTAAAGCATTTCAAAGTATTATAAGTGCAGCCTGCAATGATACAATTTCTCACTATATGATACATACACTGTATCTCAATGCAGCTGTCACGATATGATACACGATATGATACCTACACAAACAAAGCCCAACAGTCTTGAAATCAAACATGTGTTATCTTTTATTTCTCTGTATTTGGAAACACAATATCACAAGGGATGTGCCCTCTTGAATTTTAATGTAACAGACGTGTTTCATGATGCCACATGTTGTTGTTAGTGTTTTTCACATTAGATTCTCATAAAGTAAATAAGAAACTGTGTTACTGTATGGTAGAACTGTAAAGTGAAAAGCAAACTTTATTGAAGTAAAATTACATGTAAGTAAATGTAATGTATAGCTGTACCATATTTGTATAGTAAGAAATACAGGTAATACCGCAATACTGTATATGGGTATCATGGTATATCGTTGCAGCACTAGTAAGTATCATTAAACCCAATCCTTAATTGTTTTGTCCAGTGTACAACAGTATGTACATGTACCTTTGTGTGATCCAATTCTCCTCTTCTTGAGCTGTTCTCATTGTCAGAACTTTCATCGCATATTATCTTTTCCTCATTTTCTGATGTTGCAGGGCTAGTTCTTTCTTTTGGCTTTTTTCCTTGAGAGTTTTTCTTTTGGAGTCGTGTGTTCTCACCTCGATCATCTTCATTACTACTGCTACTGCTACCAGCATCTTTCTGTTCATAAATACAATTTTTAAAAAAAAAAATAAATAAATTCTAATATATGAACCTAGTATAGGGCCTAGCTTGTCACAAGTCTCTTGCACTGTAGCTCAGTGGTTAGAGCATCCGACTGGTGTGTTAACCTAGTTAATCTGTGATCAGGTGCTCTTTTTTTTGGAGGGTAAGTCGGCGGAGAGCAGGAGGGAAGAAAAGAGGGGAGGGGAGAAAAGAACGCCTGATACATTTATTTAACGACCCGTTTGCCGCCCCCTTAAGAAATATGTCAACAGTAATGTTATCGAAAAATGTAGCCAATCAGATTTAACCGGATATCACATTGCTTGTTGTTTACAGTTGGCGCTTGGCAGCCTTTGCGACTTGCCGCCTTCGTATAATTTCTCAGTGCTAGTAAAAATGTTTGGTTTTCCGATCAGTAAAAAATAGCAAGTTGAGATGTCACTAACGAAATCCTTGGACAAGCACAGCTACTTTTGCAAAACCAGTTTAACCGTAGGTGCACTGTAGAAAGAGCTGTGGAACAGAATTATTTTATCAGATTTGATCAAGAGCGTCGGAATAATAAACACTAATTAGCATTCATTCTACAGCAGCAAGCTCACGAAATTGTTAGAGGATTTCTTTGTCGAACTGAAGACCGTTTAAGCTCGCAAGGATAAGCAACTGATGTTGCAACAAACGGCTCCACAATAATTCACCAAGCAGATTGACTCCAAGTGCAAAAGAAGCATAGACTATTTTGGGCAGAAGAACACGCTCTTTGAATTATTAAAGTTCTACCAGGCTGGTCAGAGCGAGAGCGTCTTCTCGCAAACAAATAATTCGTCTAATACATTCTTTCTGCTTGTCCTTCAAGGATTTACAAATAAAATCTCGAACAGACAAATTCAAAGCCGATGATAATTCACTTTCAACATTCAACACGACAGCCGCCATCATATGCACAGATGATAAACTAGTGTTTTGGGCATGCTTGAGACCGGAAGTCAGAATTTTAACCCAGGTAACCAATCAGAATGCAGCTCATTGATTTCTTTTGTTTTACGACCAATCAGAAAAAAGTCAGACTCTGACTTTTTTGCAGAAGGTTTGTTAAATAATTATATCAGGCTCTCTTTTTTCTCTCCCTGCGCCCTTCTGCCGACTCTCGCACGTTCGCGCTCTCCCGCTCCGAAAAAAAAAGAGTGCCTGATCGCAGGTTAAAACCTAGTATATGGCCTAGCTTGTCACAAGTCTCTTGTAGCTCAGTGGTTAGAACATCTGACCAGCGTACTGAAGATTATACACTGTAGGTTTGATTCTTGTCAGGGACTCAGATTTTTTTTCCTTGCCCCCCCCCCCCTCCCCATAACAATAAGCACCCCATTTATATAAGCTCCCCCCGTCCCCTGTTGTTTTAGCACCCCTTATTTCAATAATAAGTGCTCCATTCAGCATGGCATCACGAGATTGACTGCTGTTATTTAGCCTTCTTTAGTTGGCCATATTACTGAAATTAAAAAAACCTGGTCTTCTTTGTCGCAACAGTTATATCCACTGTTACCATTGTTCTAACTATGTAAAAAAACTGTTACCTTTTCAAATCATTTCGCTGCACAATATATTTAAGGTTTTCACATATGAAGCAAAAATAAAGCAACTTTACCTGAGGACTGTGTTTTCGCTTGACTATATTTCCCTTTCGCATAGCTGTGAAAAAACTGACAAAAAGATACATGTACACCCTTATTGTCCCTTTATTAAACATTACTTATATTGTTACCAGAAAACCATTACATGTATAAAGGAGCCTCAATAAAATAGGTGTATGTAACAAGAAAATAAATTTATGTTCAATACATTAGCATACATTAGCCTGAAAGATGCTGAGTGAATTAGCTCATTCACTCCCTTTGTTAGACAATGAGTTATCCTAAGTCACAGTTAACATTTGATTTTTGATTTTCTTTGTCTTAGAATATGGAAATGAAAGTGTGAGAAAGGAAAATAAAAATTAAACTGGTCTGAAATTTTTTAAACCAAACAAAAATTTGAACTGCAACATATATACACATCCTTACTGTGCATGCAATTCGTATCCAGTCAATGTCACATGATGAATAAGTGCAAAAGCTAAGGAAGAAATCTGCAAATATATACTGTATGGCTGGTAGCCATTTAAATTAAACTCGCTTGGAAGATGGGTGACTCCAAATTTTTGTTTGATAGTAAGATTGGTTTCCTAAAAAAAATGAAAAATGTGTGTGCTGTACAATACTTTTTATTTTTTCTACCCAAGCACCACAGTGGATTTTACTCTATATCCAGGGAGTATACATGTATGTAGGAGTATCACCACTGCCTGCAACAACAAGGCATGCACACCTTTTCTTGAAGTCTGACATAACACTTAAGTTACACTTGATACAACCAAAGGACCCTGTTGATCCATCTAAACACAGATGGTCAACTGTAGTTTACAAGATTCTCTGTGAATGCAGCATAGTTTACACTGGGGAAACAGGGAGGCCGATGCACAAAGGAATTAAGGAGCACAATAGGGACCATACAACTCGCTTGTGCCCAGACTTTCATAGCATATACCCACGAGACCAGCCATTGTCCACTATGGAACAAGGTATAGTTTATTGATCGCAACCCAAACTGGTACACACGCATTGAGAATAAAGATGTACATCAAACCAGTTGCTTCACAGTTGGTTCATCACCAGTTGGACCCCAAAAACACACATGAAGAAACTGCAGATGAAAACCTGATGTAGAATCATCTCATGATGTGCTCAGAGAGCCAAAAACAGAATAGAGTAGCCACATATTTCCTACTCGAATATTTCATTTAGTGGTGTTGAATGTCTCGCCATTTGACACTGACATTTCCAGGCACTGAATAAAACTAGTGAAAACCTTTCATGGTCTCCTCCATGGTTGCCTAGTCCCCTTGGGTAAGAATATTAAATAGCCAAGAGCCACCTAGATCACAGCAATTCCATTTTTCAGTTTGCGTTTCTTGCACCTTCTAGGTAATATGCCAAAGTCACTGAGGACACATCTTGTTATTTTTCATCCCACATCCCACCATCAATTTCAAAACTATTTCACATCCGGCTCCTACCAAGAAGCATTTACATATCTTGTATCCCGCCATTAAAATTTCTCGGTAACCGGTCAAAACATCCCCGACAAAACGCCCCCAACACAGCATATAGAAAAAAGTTAATCCATGTAACAAAACAACTTTCCTCAAGGGAAAAAAACTAGTTGTATATTTCTCGTTCTAGAACACGCCGCACCAAAGGTTTTAGAATTCAAAATTTCTCACATCTCACATCCCGCGTCAATTTTAAACCCCATTCCGCGTTCCACCGAGCCTATTTTAGACCATCACAATTGGTGCTGTACTTTCCTGAGGTAAATCTCCATAAATACACACAAAAATAGATTGTGAAAAAACAAACTAAACAAAGCTAACCTCGATTCCACACACTTCAATAAACTCAACAATTAGCGGCTTGCCACAAAAAAATACATACATACATACATACACGCATACATACATAAGAAACTTACATACATACTAACTTTATTCAAGATGTAAACAACCTAATTTACAAGAAAAACATAATATTAAAAGACATCTTGAAAAGGGAGTTGAGAGATCAACGTTGAGAGATCTATTGCACACAAAGTTATAAAAGAGACAATAAGACAAGTTACCTTACCTATTACGGTATTTATGGTTTGCAACCTGCACTGGAAAAACAACCCGAAGCTTAAAGATCAGTTCAGCAGTTTCTGAAGCGGAGGACGATTTCGAAATTCAAGGCACAAAAAAATTCCGAGTGCCTTAAACAACACGGGAAGCAACCATACACAGTTAATTGAAATCAGAAGATGCTGACACAACGCAAAGTTATGACTTGTTCGACCATACCGATAACCAACTAAGCGTTTTGCTTCGATAGGATTACACAGGATTACAGAAAACTCACGGTCCCTTGAACATTTTAAAACAACCAGAGGTTCGACTGTGCTGCGAAAATACTACGTCATGAAAATAGCGTCCTCTGATTGGCTGTAAGGAGGAAGATGACAAACCGGACTCCCTCAAAGGGAAGAGCGGGAAGAGCCTGGATTGGTTACAGCTGTCAGACAATAACAACAGACAAATAAACACTGACCTTTGAACTGCTACTGTTCGTGCAATTGAACATGTATGTTGGCATACTGAAAATTACGCACTGGACTGGACTGGACTGGACTTCTACGACTTGGCCTACGAATACAGCCGCCGCTCAAATCGTTCCCGGACGCTAGGGGAGTTTGCGCGAACCCCGGGCGCGAACGAACGCCCCGAGAGGCCGGGAGCAATGAGAGGCGGCTGTTTTCGCAGGCTATCTGTAGAGAAACGTAACTGTGTTTGCAAGGACCACCGTAACAAAATGGAAGCACCGGATCCTGTAGTAAAGGATCTAATCAGCGTAAAAATAAAACAGTGGCAAATGCAAGGCTGATTAAACGGTACGGAAATTGTATTTGAATCCAATATTTCAAAAGGCACAGCCTTTCTTCTTCAGGGTCTTACAGGTTTTGACTCTTTAGGCAAAAAACGTAACAATTACAATTACAATTACAATTGTAACGTTTTTTGCCTAAAGAGTCAAAACCTGTAAGACCCTGAAGAAGAAAGGCTGTGCCTTTTGAAATATTGGATTCAAATACAATTTCCGTACCGTTTAATCAGCCTTGCTTTTGTCACTATCTATAGAGAAGCGGACTTGTTAAATGGAGACTTGTAAAACTAACAATTATTCATCTCAGTTTCGGTGAGTAGTGGAAGATATTTACCTCGCCGCGTTGTCAAACCAGAGGATAGCCAGCCGCAATAAGATCCTATTTTTTGACAAATTAGAAGATATCTCGCGTGTGCGACCAAGAACAATTCCGGGAGGTGAATAGCAAATACTAGGGCGCGCGAAAACACGAAAAGTACTGCTTAGGTTTATACCAAATGTCCGTGTTGTTGTTGCCATCTAGAGGTGAAGTTGGGTAGGGAGAATTACACATGATCTGCGTCAGACCCTCGATACCCTGTGCCAAAAGCCTCATTCCCGCGCTCGCAACTCTCCCATATTACACGCTTATGCTTCTTATATTTTCACCGCGAGAAAAGCGCCGAGCAAATAACAATATATATGCAATCCCCGGTATACGAAAACATTGAGAATCTGAATTTTGGATCTATCAAGCTAGCGCTGCGATTGGACGACTAGATTAGCACACGCGTGATCGCAACTTGCGTGATTTCGATTTTCGAGGTCCAACTGGTCCAACTGATCGATACGTTGAAAACACCATGTTCATTATTTTATCAATTTACAGCAACCCTCGGGAAGCAGAAGACGTTTCCATAACTGGAGATGGTCGCGTATGGGAATGATTCTCGTGAGAGGAGAATTACGGGGGGTGACAACTCTAAGAAGGCCTGTTTCGGGAGAAAAACAAAATTCTTCCGGGAATCTGAAGATTTTGCCGGGAATCGGGAGACTCGAAAAATTTTCGGGGAAACATGAGATAATGTTGTTAAAATTTCAGGAAGTTTGAAATTTTTGCGAGAATGTCTCCGAAGAAATCGGGAAGATATTCCAAATTTTCGGGACAACTTTCAGTTCCACGCAGTATTGCTGAAACAGCGTTTGTTAGAGTTGTCACCCCCCGTAGAATTCAAACGTGGTTTTGTCAAGACGGCCGTTTTAAAGCGGGCATAAATAGAGCTATTCGTTCAGGGACGGACCATATTTTTCTGGAAGGGGTGGATGAGAAATTTTCCTCTGCAAACATTTTTTTTAATTTATGTTCGTCTGCAATCGTTTTTTTTTTTTTCAAAAGCACCTTCCTGCAAACATTTTTTTTTTCTTTTTTTTTTACAGTGCTATCTTGTCTGGTGCTAAAACTGAATATTTAAGCTTAAGCCTATTTTTTGAAAAAAAATCAACAGTGCTTTAGCCAATTATTTTGGCCACATACGCTTAATTCTACTGATTTATAGTTCGTTGTTCTTTTATACATCACTCACCGTTTTAATTCCTACGTAGCTACTGGCGCAAACAAAGGGCATACGACAAGAAATATGCAAAGGGAGTAGCAGGCTTTTCCGTGATTCCATAGTGCCGAAGTCCTGATATTTTTTTAATAGTGTATCTGACTTCTCTGCAAACAATTTTTTTAATGCATATCGTGTTTGCAAACATTTTTTTTTGTCTTTTCAGGCCCTGCAAACATTTTTTTTTTCAATATTTCTCGTCCCCCCCCCCCCCCTAGAAAAATAATGGTCCGTCCGCTTACGAGAGTGTCCGCTTACTGATCTTCAGCTGTATAAGGTCGTCTATTATACACCGTTGAAGAAATTCGACGGTTTGGAGACGACAGCTAGGTTTACCATCCCCCCTCCCTGTTTGTGCGTTGTGTTGTGCATTTGTAATAGACGTATCGGTTTGTCAAACTACCCTTTCTAGAGGCAAAATTTAGGACTCTTAAAACTGATCAAACTGAAAAAAAAAACATTCTCAAAATCACTGCCACGCTGTTTAACTTTGTTTATCTGTGTTTATTTTGGCGATTTGAGGCTCGCGAAAGTTCTCTTTCACAAATGACCCCGAATGTATGAATGCCTTTAATTTGTTTGTAAACGCATGTTTCGTGTCTCAATAGCTACGCGGAGTCTCCTACATAAAAATGACAGAGGCAGGAGCCAGTGCGGTTCAACTTAATTTTTTCCCATAAGAGGAACCATTCATAGGCGTACGAGGGGTGGGGGTTAGGGGGGCTGCAGCCTCCGCCCAGTCGTAAAAAATATAGTATCATTCGGGCACCACAGACACAGAAAAATTACTGAATATTTTGTGATTCAATGTCTTAAAGTAATTGTTTTTATTTTGTAACTAATATTACTCAATTCACTTTCTAACCGAGCTCTAGCTCCATAAGATGCTATAAACCGCGCAGAGCAGACATAGGCCCTATTTACATGAAAAGGGGATGATCCTAGTGCTAGGATCATCCAAGCGCAACATGTTTTCTACTTTCAGTTTTCATGCGAAGGGTTGCAATTGGCCCTAGCGCTAAGATCATCCTAGCACTAAAATCATCCGAGCTCCATGTAAACGGCCTCGGGAGCCCCAAGGTATCTTCGCTTTTGTTATTGTCGCCCACCGTCTTGCTTTGCAACTGCGCCGAACTCAAAGGTACTAGGGCCATCCTGCCGAATTTTTCACGTAAACCAAATGAAAAGTTGATCCTGGATGCCGCATTTACGCATGTAAACCAAATGAACTCTCTAGGATCATCCTCTTTCCATGTAAATAGGGCCATGGAACGACAAATTTGCGCTGTGGTCCGTCAAGGGTGGGAATGATTTCGTAGACCGCGCAGGGACTGAAACTTAGGGCGCTTACCATTTGCTGAGAACTGGCCGACCGGTCCGTTTGCAACTAGAATGCATCTTTTTGAAGGCTTGTTCCTACAAGTCCATCAAAAGGGTGTATACTATTTCCAAACTTTACCAGACTGGCCGACCAGTTCTGACAAATAATGGAATAATATTAACGAATTGAGCGGTCCGGCCGGGCAGTTCTGACAAATGGCGTAAGCGCCCTAAGTATAACATTTGGCGACCATCTTGCTTATTTAATAGGACAGTATGTGTGGTTGGTATCTCGTACCGGCAAAGTATGTCTTCGTCGAAGTCTCGTAAAATATACCTTATCGGTACCGTGTGGAGTGCGAAGAATGCAAGATGTAGAAGCTCATTCTCGCATCGTTCACAGTGGTAGAAAGTAAAGTCAGGGAGTGCTAGAATCATCATCATGACGAATAAACATGACGTCACGAGTTTCATTCGGGCAAATTAAGTTCCCCCCCCCCCCCCCGACAAAATTTTTCCCGTACGCCGATGGAACCAATTCTAAAACAACACATGTCATATTCTGCAATATTTTTGGCGATAATTCTAATGGTAGTAATTTCACATTTTAGTACCCTAAGTGGTACCAATCTACAAATTTATCCCCTAAAAGGTATGACAATCACCCCGCCATTTTTATATGCGAATCTGAAGTTTGAAAAACCAGCCGCGGGGGCTGGGTTTATACATTTTCTCTTAATTTATTCCGAAAGGCCGCCTGAATGAGCCGGCTAAATCGGCTATGGCCCCCGTGTTTGCATCCAGATAAAGAGACTAGAATCCAGGCTGTAAAGAATAATTAAAGCTAGGGATGTCAACGTCACCTTTTCAACAATACCTCAGTAATTTACGACCGAAATAATGTGTTTTTTACGATCGGAAAACGGAATGATGGAAGTTTCTGAGACGGAATTATTAATGAATAATACGTAAGTTTTGTGATTTCGCCGCTTTATTTGCCGAAAACACAACTTAGAGAAATTTCAAACTGAAGAAAATCGTGATGCCCTTGTGCGATGTTTGCATCTTCAGTCGATCTAGTCTGACCATCACTTGACATTTGTAACTGACCATTAAAACTCGAAGCACTGAAAACTGAACTGCCTAGCTGTTGCACTAGTGTTAAATTAAATTTTTTGAAAATTATGTCTTTATTTCATGGTGTTAAGACTTATTTGAATCAGTGCCGCCCTGTTAAACATAGCACAAAAAATATTGAAGACTATTATTATCTCAAACAGTCGACGGAAATGAAAAAAATCTTATCTTCAATGGTGGGAATTTGTGAAGCGTTTTGGTAAACAAATGATAATCACAAGAAAAGATCTCGGGTTGGAAATTGCAAGAGTTTTTGTCAATAACCGAGTTTCGACGAGTTCTTACCGTATGTTAAATGAAGCAAGTACGGTATACTTAGTGGTGTGTTCCAGGTGTTAAGGTTGTGGGGACGGAGAGCAGTTAAAACCGGCGCGCGCACCAGCGGGTACTTGAAAACGAGGGCGGAAGACTGGCTATGTTTTTCATACGCGCGTCGCCTATCCTTCGCTCCTCGCCGCAGTATATTACGTATATGAACGCCTGGAAAAGGCTTTATACTTGCGATCAACGCACTTTAAGTGAATCGAATATATACATGCGTAGTTTGTGATATGTACTAATTGCTGCCAACATTTTCCTTCCCATTTCAACCCGTTGGTTGGAGACAGGCCTCGGTCAACATAGCAAATGAAAAAATATCGAAATATAATATATAATAAATAAATCACGCCTTTACACGTTGTTTGACCAGTCCTTGCAGTATTTTCTTATATTTTCTTATATTTTGACTGGTCACGATCTACTGTGATCCAACGTAGCGCAAGTTTGATCGTACACGGTTCTTGTAGTGGTTTTCATAACCTTAAAAAGTTGTATAGCAAATGAAGCTTAGCAACTACATTAGTTGAGAACTTACATACTACATACAAGACGGATCAGGTAGCACTTACCGTTTAAAAAGAGTAGCAAAGCACTGTTAAGCGTTTTTGTTACTAGTCATATGAGTCAGACGAATGTCTTCAGTGACTGATATCGAAAGGTAAAACTCTGCCGCAAGTACAACTGTTCTGTGGGCTCACGTTCCATATGACGGACGTAATTTAAGTGTTTTATTGCTTTACTTTTTTTTAAGGAAAAATTCAGAAAATTACCACATCTGTTCGTAATAACGCGGGCTATCCGTATTAAGCGGGTGTCCGTAAACGAGGTTCGACTACCGTAAAAGCTCTATTAAGCTCCCCTCTCTAATAAGCCTCCCGTTTGATTGTCGTTTTTTTTTTTTTGTAATAATACCCCCCCCCCCCATTTTTGGGACTTGAGATTTTGTAAATTAGTCCCTCCACCTCCCTATTACGAAATCCACTTCATGCGGCCCAGTTGGTTTGTTTTTAAACAAATATACACTCAAATATCCAACATTACCGCAGTCAACGCGGTGCACACTCTGTGAATCTCAAGCTGGCCACGAAAAGCAAAAAAAATAACAGTTTGCCTTGCCGCAACTGCTGATGGAAGGAAAAAGAAACCATGTTGCTAAACGGGAAGTCAAACAGGTAAACGAAGAAAACGGTGTTTTAAGATTTGAAATAAGCCCCCCCCCCCCCCCCCTCCCTCTCGTCTCCTTCTCTAATGAGCCCCCCGTTAATGAGGCCTGAATTTAAAGTATATTCCACACAGCCAAGCTCTTCGTTTACGCCGCATTTACTCCACGGAAAATTTCTTTGAACGCTGATCATCTGAATCTGACAAACTTATTTGATAAAACTGATAAAGCTAAGATACAAAGACTCTAGTAAAGCAAAGCTGAAAACAGCGTATATTTTGTTTAGTACAATATTTCAGCTGGCCAGACCAGCCTTCTTCAGGTATAAGATGTTACTAAATATACAATATGTTATACGATGTAATATACAAGGAGAATTTCACAATATAGAAGAATTAAGTAATACAGGATATTACAAAATCAAAAACTGGCATAGTCTGCTTCCTTCACTGGTCACAGCCTTCTTGTCCCCAAAGCCATGGGTTGCTGGGTTTCCTTTGTTATAACAAGTATTCTTGTTCATTCATTGGTCACTCCAGTGAAACAACCATTTTGATACTAAATACATAAACACGCGCAACAGAACATCCAGAAAGTGGACATCTCGTTTCCTGATGCGATTTTTCGTGCAATTTTTGTCGCACTTGTCGATGCAAATTTTGTCGCGCGCAAGTTGCATCTTCAAATCGCATGTGTAAACGGGCGGCGATTTCAGTGCGATTTGGGCCCGATTTGTCGCGCGATGTCGCAGAGGTTTCGAACATGTTCGAAACCTGATGCAACTTGGCGGCGATTTTTGGGAAATCACAGCAAATATCGCAGCCGAGTCGCACTGAAATCGCCGCCCATTTACACATGCGACAAAAATTGCATTGGAGAGCGCGACAAAAATCGCATCAAAAATCGCAAGTGCAAACTACAGAAGCTTCTAAGGGACACCCACTTTTACGCTAAATCAGAGTTTGTTTTTTGAAAATCGGAGTTTGTTTTTTGAAAATCGGAGTTTGTTTTTTCGAAAATCGGAGTTTGTTTTTTCGAAAATCGGAGTTTGTTTTTCGAAAATCGGAGTTTGTTTTTTTGAAAATCGGAGTTTGTTTTTTTGAAAATCAGAGTTTGTTTTTCGAAAATCAGAGTTTGTTTTTTGAAAAAAGGAGTTTGTTTTTCGAAAATCAGAGTATGTTTTTCGAAAATCGGAGTTTGTTTTTTTGAAAATCTGAGTTTGTTTTTTCGAAAATCGGAGTTTGCTTTTTCGAAAATTGGAGTTTGTTTTTCGAAAATCAGAGTTCGTTTTTTAAAAATAGGAGTTTGTTTTTCGAAAATCGGAGTTTGTTTTTCGAAAATCTGAGTTTGTTTTTTTGAAAATCTGAGTTTGTTTTTTCGAAAATCGGAGTTTTTTTTTTTCGAAAATTGGAATTTGTTTTTCTCAAGATCGGAGTTTGTTTTTAGAAAATTGGACTCCAAGTTGGCCCCAGATCATGCGCTGTCAGCGATATATTTTCCTTTCTTTTGCATTGCAATAATAGGATAAATAAACAACAACGTTTTTACGTTGCCCTGTATTTCCTTGTTTGACAAACTAAATAAAACAACATGTACATAATTTTTAAAAGGATACGGGATCTCTGTCCAACATTAAAGCGCAGCGAAGGAACATATCGAGGTAAAACACTGTCTACAAGTTGTAAATTTACAATCAGCAACAATATTGGCAACATCTTGACCACACAAACCTCCTTCCAATGGAACCTTTTGCATCAGTGCACAGCCGCCATTTTAATTTTCATCTAAAAACAACTCCCGATTTTCAAAAAAAAACAAACTCCGACTTGCAAAAAAAACTCCGATTTTCGAGAAACAAACTCCGATTTTCAAAAAAACAAACTCCGATTTTCGAAAAACAAACTCCGATTTTCGAAAAACAAACTCCGATTTTCAAAAAAAACAAACTCCGATTCTCGAAAAACAAACTCCGATTTTCGTAAAACAAACTCCGAGTTTCAAAAAAATAAACTCCGATTTTCGAAAAACAAACTCCTATTTTCAAAAAAACAAACTCCGATTTTCTAAAAGCAAACTCCGATTTTCGAAAAACAAACTCCGACTTTCAAAAAACAAATTCCGATTTTGAAAAACAAACTCCGATTTTCAAAAAACAAACTCCGATTTAGCGTAAAAGTGGGTGTCCCTTAGAAGCTTCTGTATATTATTGCAATGCAAAAGAAAGGAAAATATATCGCTGACAGCGCATGATCTGGGGCCAACTTGGAGTCCAATTTTCTAAAAACAAACTCCGATCTTGAGAAAAACAAACTCCAATTTTCGAAAAAAAAAAACGCCGATTTTCGAAAAAACAAACTCAGATTTTCAAAAAAACAAACTCCGATTTTCGAAAAACAAACTCCGATTTTCGAAAAACAAACTCCTATTTTTAAAAAACGAACTCTGATTTTCGAAAAACAAACTCCAATTTTCGAAAAAACAAACTCCGATTTTCGAAAAAACAAACTCAGATTTTCAAAAAAACAAACTCCGATTTTCGAAAAACATACTCTGATTTTCGAAAAACAAACTCCTATTTTCAAAAAACAAACTCTGATTTTCGAAAAACAAACTCCGATTTTCAAAAAAACAAACTCCGATTTTCAAAAACGTATCAAGAAAAGCGGGTCGAATTCGACAACAATAGCTATTGTATTCTTGATCGTTTTTGTCCATGTAAGGGCAAAAACGATCAACGGTGAAACAATGGCTTATAACAAGCGAGGGAAATTCAAAATTTCCGATGAATCTTCGGCGGGCCCGAGCTAAGTGGCAAGCTCCCCCGTGAGGGAGGTACAGAGCTATAACTCGTTTTATTTTGGATTTTTGTTTTACTACGGCTTTTAGTTCCGAGGTGAAAGCATTTAAATCTCACGCCGCGGAAAATTATTGTTTATGTAAATATGTGTTTTTATCTTTATTCATGAATGCAGATGGCGTTTTGAAGCAAAAAAAATAACACCTCCCTAAAAGTCACACCTTTGCGCTAAAGTCACTTGTATGAGCGCACATTCTACCGAAATGAAAACGAAAATCTTTGACCGAACCAGTTTTATGAGTCTATTTCGGAAAGATGCACGCGCTCAGGTTGTCAAGCCGAAGATTTTGCGATCATGCACGAACCTTTCGGCGTGGTTTCGGCAGTGTCACTTAAAACAAAAGACCTATTGTTTAAATCTTAATGTGCGAATTTGACCCGGTACAATAGACCATTTCTTGATACGAAAACAAACTCCGATTTTCGAAAAACAAACTCCGATTTTCGAAAAAACAAACTCCGATTTTCAAAAAACAAACTCCGATTTTCAAAAAACAAACTCTGATTTAGCGTAAAAGTGGGTGTCCCTTAGAAGCTTCCGTAGGTATGGCCAAGACACGTTGAAAATTGTCAGGAATTACGAGAGGAATCTATCACGCTTCAACAAAACATCACTGGATATTGGATTATTACTAATATAAATTTGATCTTAATATTATAACCACCAAATTAAAAAAAAAATGTCTGAAGATGATCAAAAGATGCCGTCGAGTGATTTGAACTGAGACAATTGGCCTTATATATACACCAAATTAAAGAAACGTTGACTCGTGAAAAGCATAAACCATGAACGATGAGACCGAATGGAATTCTGGGTAGGCAGCATTGGCAAGCTAGTAATATTCTATTTCTTAATAATCAAGATGTTTTCTTTGTTTGAGACATTTAAGAGCATGATTTATGCATCCTGTGTTAATATAATGTTTATTCTGTCACAGACGAAGATTAAATTTTCCAACTTCCCAGTAAACCTTTGGGTCGCATCGTTCATGGTTTATGCTTTTCACCCGACAACTTTTCTTCAATTTGGTGTATACCTTTGTAAGAAACAGCAATGCGCTCTTTAAAACTGTAACACACATTAGTGTCATGCATAAATCCGAATCACTATGCCACACCCCTGCCAAACTATATCAAAACAAGCATGCAGTTCATAACGTGAGGAAATACATTTCCTGGACGATTGATGGTGTCAAAATGTCAAAAAATGTTCAGAAATGTCATTGAAAATAAAGTGCACAGCTCTAAAATCATCCGTAAACAAACAACAACAACTACACAATCAGTCTTGCGTTTGTAATATTTACAACACCGTAACAGAATAACGTGCGCAGGTTCTAATTTTTGCGATTTTTTTCGCGCTACTTCTTTGTTTAAGAAATTTCACAGCTTGACTTGCAACGAATCGAAAAAATGAAAGAAACACCAGGCTCTCAAAATCGTCAAAAATCGATCCCTCAAAATACCCCCCCCCCCCCCCCCAAACAACAACAAAAAAAAAGAATCGCCAATTTAAAAAATTTAACTCCCGCAAAAATTATATGCCATACGGTATTCCACACGACGTCGCGTCTTAATTTCACTTCGTGTACTCATTTCACGTTCGGGTTTTTTTGTTCGCCAAACGTGCTTCGACCATTTCTGTGCGCGCTCGCCCGCTCGACATAAGCAACAACTCGTTATCACAGCTTCGTCCCCACCCCCACGCTTCAACGAAAAGGGTGACGATGGGGCTTGAGGTGAAACGCGATAGCGAATCTTCCGAATCAGGTCGATGGATTAATTAAGTTGTTAAGAATCGTAGTCAGAATCGGAACCTTGATTACTGCGCCTTATAATAACATGCGGAATTTGAAATTCAAATCTCCACCAACGGTTGCGTTATTCCCTGCCGTCAATCATAATTAATACGAAAGCCTTGTAAAAAAAGACCTTGTAAAAAAAGAAACAAACAAAATGGATCGAAATCTACCAATCATACATGCACGGAAGTGACATTTTGAACTCACTGAAGTGAAGATCTGTTTCCTGAGAGGTAAGCTAAGATGATTGACGGCAGTGTAAAACGCAACCGTTGATGGAAATTTGAATTTCAAATTCCGCATGTTATTGAAAGGCGCAGTAAGTTTCGTGTACTTCAGTCGCTCTTTACATGTTTGTTATTGGTCAGTTACTAGCCAGAACAGAACAAAAAAAAAAAACGATATTGGTCATGCAGCAATGATTGTGACGGTTTTTGTATCATTTGAATCCTTAATTAGTTCAAGACGTGGACCCGCTCAGCAATTTCGATCATTTGTACATGCCCTTTTTTTGCCGATTGATGCCGTAGAATGTTGTTAAGAAGCCATTTCTAATCGCCTATTGTAGACTGGGCTTGTTTGCCGTTCTCTTTTCCTTGAGATAAAATGTCGCCGTCTCACCAAGTCCCTGTAAAAATTAGGGGAATTAAGTGAGTGCGCAATGGAAAATTAACTAATGACTAGCAGTACTCGTATGTTAGAACGGTTTTCATTTTAGTGCCGAAGTTAATTTCGTGATTGTTTGATTTTGTATTGCTGCGCTTTGTGATTGGCTGAAAAATCTCACTTTCAACCAATCAGTTTCAGTCTCAACCAATCAGAAGTAGAACCAAAACCAATCGTGGCTTGCCTGTTCACGTTTTCCCGCGCTTGGCGCCGGCTACGAGTGTTTGCTACGAGTTTTGATTGGACTGTCATTGGATTATCTGTGTCTGTTTTGATTGGCCAGCAGAGTATAACTTTGATTTTGGTTTTACGACACTCGATTGAAAACTCGGCTCTAATACGCGCTTTCAACATGCAGTAGTGAAGGGAAAAAGCTAAACGAATACCGCCGAATTTTATTTCTAATAAAAATAACACATGGATTTTATTTTGATATTGACATTTTTTGTGGAGTACCTGGAAACTACAATAGCTACAAGCAGTTGCAAAAAGGTTGAGAAATTAAAAAATGCCAATTCCGTTTAAAAACAAACGCGTAACACAAATCAAATCAATGCAATGTGCTAATGACACCTCACCCCACCCCCCCCCTTTCATTGTTGATGACTGTTGGATATGGTACAACATTGATAAGGGGGAGGGGGGAGGGACTTGTTGAAAACCATGTTATCCTCGAAAAATGCACTATAATACACAAAGTCTCAACTCTTTTTGCAATTTCTTGTAGTAGTTAGGAGCAGCCTTGTTTCCAGTCTCGAGGCACATAACGAATACGTCTCCAACGCGGTCACATATCTGTGCCGATTTTTCCGGTTGTCAAGCATACAAACAGTAAACAAATGTACACGGCCCGACCAGGCTCAATTTATTTCTCTTTAAAAATGCCTGAAACGTTTTTAACAAATCGTAAAATGATTTAATAAATCACAGACTCATGAAAAAGTAATGAGCTTTGAGCTTTCAAAGTAAAAACCTTATCTTAGACGGAGTTTTCTTATTTCTTACGTATTTCTGTCGCTTTAGAAATTTTTTCGCGACATCGGGCTTTTGCAATGTTTGTAATCAGCTGACTGAGTATAGAGACATTGCGCAGGCTCACCGTTTGATACGTCACATGTATGACCAGTTTCATTTTCTCACCTTAATCTTAACCAGACCTCTCTCCTCGAAATGAAAGCCACCCAAGTCGTCTAGAATTAACTTGCATGAAGAACTAACGTGAATTTTTTGAGCTGTAGTGTAAATAAAAAAAATACAACTAGGTATTTTATGATGGTGATGTAATAAGAAGACTCCCATTTAATAAATGGAGAATCCATGGCGACTTTCTTCCTTCCGCGATGAAAGTCAGGAATTATAACTTTGCAACAATACATTCTCCCAAGAGCTCTGTTCAGGCCAGATTTTCATACATTCTATTATAATTACAGGCAGGTTCTATCTTCTAAGTTTGTCGGGATGACCTTTCAATCGATATTCAAATAGCCCGAAACGGCTGTCTGTGTCTGCTTTCTAGTTTTCAGCGCTGATCATGTCAGGTTTCAGGCCAACCGCACAACCGTAGTGCCATTTCGAGATGAATGCCTTTTCACATTGTTTGATCGGTCCTTGCAGTGGTCTGTTTCTTATCACCGTTTGCATTTGATCCAATGTGACGCAATAGCCCGCGCAATAGATCGTTCACGGTATTTGCAGTTTAGTTGATTCAAATTAAACCTATAACAGTGCGACGCGCCTAACTGTGAGCACCGCACAAACCTTTTCGCAAGTTTCCACCAGCTAGTTCTTATGTAAAGCAATAAAGTAAATAAATTTTCGTATTTTGTAACTAACTTTATATCCCTGTGATAAACACGAAGCGAAAGATTACATTTGATCGAGCTCAACTTTGTGAGGAGGTGTGCCTGTCAACAATTGAATTCGCACCCTCTGATTGGCTAACTTGTAAAAAAGGTTTGTTTGGTACTCACGGTAAGTCGCGCTACTTTACGTGTGGTGCTGTTTATAATGCCGTGCAACACGGGGCAGTACGCAGCTCTTACAAGGTCTTCTCTGATTTGCTGACAAAACAATAGAACAAACAACACAACAACAGACCGTAGCCCTAAAAACAATAGAGCTGCGTGATACTCAGGTCCAATGAAATTGGATGTTGTAAAGAGCTGCGTGGTATCTGTACAATATGGTTGTAGCTTTATGGTTCGGCCTGTGAATGAAATTCTAATGAAATCAAATGAAAGCTACTGAGCCGTATTTTCCTTTGGTACATGTATGCTGCACAAGGTGGTTCAGTAAAAGTTAAGTTCATGGATGACATCCTAAGTAAAGGTAAATGATCCCTTTCTAAATCCGTCAAATAATTTATTCTTACCAGCACCAGCTTCCTCTATCTGCTTGGCAATGTTTACTATCTCTCCAAATATCTCATAACGCGGCTTCTTTAGACCTACCACACCCGCCACACAGGGACCTGGGGAAGAAAGACGCTTCACAGATTGAGAACCAATTTGATTCTGGTGGATTATTTTACAGCTGATAACACAAAGGACGTACGGAGAACAGTACGAGGCAAAGGCGTTAGATAAAAGTAGTGATTGGTTTACAGAGGATCTAAAAAAGACAACTATTTATTATTCGGGTAGTAGATCAAAAACTCCCTTCCGACTAAATACGAGCTCGCGAGTAGTCTCGTGCCAATCCTATCGCTGGCTCGTTGTCGTGGCATGGCCGCTCGTGCGTGCAAATTTTACCAAACGGTAAATTTTCCTGGGTTTTAATTAAGGTAACGGTGACTTGAGTGACTTCTAACTTTTCTGGGGAGCATGAGATATAAACTGCTGCATTCCCTTACCGGAGTGAATTCCAATCCTAAACTGTAAACGTTTTCCCTGCAGGTGGCTGATTTTAAAATCCTTAAGATACGTCACTAGACGCAAAGACATGTTTGCTATTTGGCCAGCGTGTTTATTTCCATTCCTTTCGGGGAGACCAGACACAACTAAGTACGAATCACTGCTTGTTTCAACCTGATAAATACAAAGAAACAAATTAATAACACACAAAAGAAGTACAAATTATCCCCTCCACTCTCTGGCCACTCTCGAAGGGTTGAGTGAAGCTCCAAACCTTTTTTACGAAAAAAAAATTGTTGTAAGTTGCATGCACAATCTTTACGGGTAACACCCTCTCGTGCAACTGAATTTTTGTTTTTTTTTCAAGTTGCACGAAAAGGTGATCGTTTTCTATTTTCTGCAACAAATTTCTTTAAGTTGCACAACAAAAATACATGTAAAGGCGCTGTTACACTAGGCAATGATTCATGCAACTTGTCTCGCACTAAACTACTAAAAACAGTGCGTTGCGGTGCTGCGAGACAAGTTGCACGAGGGGTGTTATTCTGGGTACTGTCGTGGCCATAGAGTCACTTTCAGCCGCCATTTTGTCTTCGAGATAACAACGCACATGGTTAAAAGGAGCAATTTAATTGGCTGATGTCACAAAACGTTGCGACACGCGTTATAGGAAGCACGTTACACTACGCAACGCTTGAAAAATTCGCTGCAAAGTTGCGAGAATCGTTGCGAAAAGTAGAGCCGAGTTCTACTTCTCGCAACGATTGCCGCAACAAAAACATTCCGAGAAATGTTTGTTGCAGGGTATGTTATACTAGGCAATTTTTCACACAACTTGTGTCG
The DNA here is from genome assembly GCA_022457155.1 of Cladopsammia gracilis. Lineage (NCBI taxonomy): Eukaryota > Metazoa > Cnidaria > Anthozoa > Scleractinia > Dendrophylliidae > Cladopsammia > Cladopsammia gracilis. The sequence continues at coordinate 509,879 of JAJGOT010000148.1, forward strand.
CGACAAAATTGCGAAACAAGTTGCACGAAACATTACCTAGTGTAACAGCGCCTTGAAATGGCTCTTGCAACTTGTTTCGCCACACTCTTTAAGGCAACCAATGGCGATAGATGCGTCATTTTTCAACTTACGCATTTTTTTTTCTCGCGAGACAAGTTGCATGACAACTGTAAAGTGTAACATTGAACGCGCAACTAGCAAAAAAGTTTTTTGTGGGACAAGTTGCACAAAAGCTTGTTACATGTAACAAAACCTTTAGAATTCAATCAAAGGGTGAAAAGTGCACGAAAACGTAGCCTAGTTTACCGATTCAGTTCTCACCTGATTGACGAACGTTTACAAATACAAATACAAATACACAATCTAAAATTCATTGAAAAGAAAAATCAGGAAGCGAGTTTATGTTACCTTGTAAACGTCATATCGCGTCATGACTGTGTCATATAAAGAGTGTAGGTCGTTAAGTAAAGTAATAACCTGTATGAAAATCATTCAATCAATTTAACGCATAACAAACAGGCAATTTGAGGCAACAAGTTATCAAACTAGAAGGAATCACGAGAACCATCAATTAATCAATGAATGAATGAATGAAGTATTTTATTATTATTATTATTATTATTATTAATTTTTAATTTTTAATTACAGGTTTACAACGAAGTGTTAATTATATACTTTTCATACAATAAAGAAACTACTTACACTAGTTACTTTACAATAATACAAGAAGGAAAAAAAACAGTACACCAACAACTCGAAATAACTTTACAGAAGCGCTCCTGGGTGGAAAGCCTTGGGCCAAAAAAATTATATTAAAAATATCGAAATTGAGAAAATATGTCGTTTTTTTTTTCTTTGGGGGGTGGGGGGCTCGGTTCGTTCGTTTAGTACATAAAAAGGACGCAAACAACTCCCATTTTTTTAAACTGGTTGTTTGGGTGTTCTCAATTTTATAGATATGCTTAAGGTTACAGTGTACCTTCGGGGGTGTCTCCAGTATAACAGCTCTAGCGTCTTAAGATTAAACTTAATATACCTAAACCTAGATATCAAATTAAAGCTTGTAGAGTTGGCTATCTAAATATGGAAACCATTTGGTAATAGAATGAATTGTCGAATTTTTTACAACGTCTAAATTCGAACGTCCGAATCAGCTTTAAAACGCTATAACTCAAAGCGATTATTGTATTTTGCTAATTTGATTTGTTCTCGGGTTTCCGGACACGAAGCGCTAAAAAATCGTGTCGGCGATTTCCCATATTCAATTGCAGTGAAAAGTTACAGAATATTTTCGAAAAAGGGAGAAAAACAATTGGAATGATCGCACGGAAATGGCTCTTGACGAAAAAGTTTTCGGAATTAAGAAATTCGCCGACACGTTTTTGTTGATTATATGTTAGCCTAGCTTCTGTCCAAATTTGAGGAAAATCGAACAAATTTCCTTTGAGTTGTAGCTTTTTAAAGTATTCCCAACAAGCGAAAAATTAACTTTGAGAAAACAGCGCTTAAAAAAACATATCGCTTCATAAACAAACTCCGCCCACAAAAGTTATACCGTCATTTCTCCGTCAATTTTCACTATTTTTCGATAATTTTTTTAAAATGAAAGTTCATTCTGTAAACTTTATTTTGACGCCAAAAAAAAATTTTCGATAAATTTTTGATCTGAAGGTACACTGTAACCTTAAGATAACGAAGGAAGTCATTCAGTTTTGGAGTACAGTCTTTAAGTCTACAAACTCAAATAAAATATTTGGCAGTTAGAAGGCAAAAATTGATTTGGAGGTTATTCTTAGATTTATCTGGCCTCAGACCCAACGCGATATCTACTTGGAAACATTCATTAGTAATTTGACAAGACTGTAGCCACGAAAAAACACTGTTCCAAAAACCTTGAATCTTCTGGCATTTCCAAAAGAGGTGCAACAAGTTTTCTGCTTCGGATTGGCAGAAAGTGCATTTTTCATTGTCGACAACACCTATTTTTTTAAGGAAACTATTGGTTGACAAGCGTCGATGTAAAAATTTAAAATTAAAGGTTACAAGTTTTGAGCTCTTTGTGCATTGTAAGGACAATTGGTAAGCTGCTCTCCAGTTGATCGTTTGATTTGGAGGAATGAATGAATGAAGTAAGTAACCAAGAAAGAAGTCAAGCATTCAATCTCTTTGCGCTCTTTCTGGTGGCCAATTAACCTTATCTGATCCGTTGATAAAACCAAAATTTCGTTTTTCACTCCCCAACCGATGCAGAACCAATAATACAATAATCAATTTGGGGGGCAGGGATGGGGGAGCAGGGGTGGCGCAGTGGTGAGAGCACTCGCCTCCCACCAATGTGACCCGGGTGTTCGATTCCCGGCCCGGCGTCATATGTGGGTTGAGTAAGGTTTGTTGTTGGTTTTGTCCTTGCTCCGAGAGGTTTTTCTCCGGGTACTCCGGTTTTCCCCTCTCCTCAAAAACCAACACTTCCAAATTCCAATTAGATCTGGAAAGTGTCCACAATTAGTACTCGCGTACTAAATATTTTGACACTTGAATAAATTGAAATCGATAAATTGAAATCAATTAATTAATAATAAATCAATCAATCAATCAATCGATCAATTAAATTGATCATTCCACACGGTAGGGACCCCCTGAATGGAATAGAATTCTTCATTTTACCGGTGTTTAATGCCAGCACTGCACGCGTGGTACAAAAAGATTAATTACTGACGTGTCTCTTACAAGCTGGCGTTATATTAAAGTGCCTTTGTGATCAAATTTTTGATTTTCATTTTTTTACATTTTCGTGTACAATTAGACTTTCTTACTCATCTTGCCAAATTTTAATTCATTACGAACATCAGAAGTCATTTTATTTTAACATTTATTTCCGAGAATTTACGGCCGCCATTAATCGACCTTGTTCCAAGGCTTGGTTACGAACGGGAGAAAGTGACGTCAAAGACTCAAACATACCTCACGGGTTGAAATTATAATAACAATCAGCATAGAAAATTGCACGAAGAACAAGTCCAAAGTTTTTGTTGCTTTTCGCGTGATTTTCAATACTTATTGTTATTATAATTTCAACCCGTGAGGTATGTTTGAGTCTTTGACGTCACTTTCTCCCATTCGCAACCAAGCCTTAATTAGAACAAGGTTGAATTCTCGGAAATAAATGTTAAAATAAAATGACTTCTGATGTTCGTAATGAATTGAAATTTGTCAAGATGAAAGTCTAATTGTACACGAAAATGTAAAAAAATGAAAATCAAAAATTTGATCACAAGGGCACTTTAATTACATCGAATCTTGACATAGAAAAAGGAAATTATCATGAATGCTCAAGAATTCCGTAACTTGTCCTGATCTATATAACTCTAAATTTAAGTTCTGATCTTTGGAACAAGCAGGAAAACGTCTTCTTTGAGATTAAATGAATGAAAACTATGTTAAAATTTAACACAAGGAGTCTTTTTTACCTGTATCGGGGAGCTGGCCGACGTTATGTCAGAAAATTCAGAGATATCACTGTAAAATATTGTTACGTTATCATATTGCTCTGCTTTTACGTCAAGTCCAGCTTTGAGCTGCTCTGCGATGCTCCTAAGTCAGAATTGAATAAATCAGCAAGGATTAGTTTGCTTGTCATGTGTAAAAAAGGGAAAGGTGGGGTTTAAACTCGAGTACGAAACGCGAAGAGCGATGTCATACCAGGAGTCTGCGGGCTTCTTGAACAGCGGCAACCATTGGACAAAGAAGTCACAGACATCCCAGAACCTTCTCCGTGATCAAAGTAGAAAACTGAGAAGGTTATTGGAATGAGTCAAGTTAACATCAGGAGTAATCAATAGCCCAATAAAGCAATAAAGCTAAACACCGCCTGGAGGCAGCCGTGGTTGTCAGAACACATTTCTTGACAGGATTCGAACCTATGTCCTTCCTCACACCGGTCGGATGATCTAACCACTGAGATACGAGAGACTCGTGGCGAACTAGTAGGTTCATGAATGACACGCGTCCTGCGTACTGCTAGGATCAACAATGTATCTTATAACTTCGCAAAGAACGATTCTTGTCAAGGCGGAATTTTTTCACCGGGGGATTACACAAGTCAAACCACTGAAGGAAGTCACACTACAATTGTTTTACCTTGGCAGCATCTTGTGAAGAAGTTCATCTGTTTTGGATTTCTCACTTTGTAGTTGTCGTGTCCGTTCATTCACGATGGATTCTAAATTGTTCGTGTATTTTTCCATCATGGACAGCATGTTGTCTATCACTGAGATGGTTCTGAAATGTATCAAAAAAAGGACTTCATCCACTGTTAGAAAGACAGGTCAAGTTCGAACCATCTTTTACAGGAACAAACTGTAACTGCATATAAGCACACTAAACCATCCCCTCTGTATGAACAATACCTTACTTATTCGTCTTGGTTAGGACTCATCAGCATGGTACAGTTCGGTTTACAGGAACATACTGCTAGAAAGTGAGGGCCTCCCAGGGGTTTTAGGGAACAAGGGAACATGGCCATTTATTTTTGGGGAACAAGGGATATCTTAAAATTACTTTTAGGGAACAAGGGAACTTTTGAGTATTTTTCGGGAACAAGGGAACATTGATTATTTATATTTTCAAGAAATTTTTATACTTCTTTATGGCAAAAAATGTCAGAAGAAGGCCCCTCGTTTCTCTTTTGTCTTCCAGTGCAAGAGAAAAGAGGCCTGGGCGCAAGTTTGTTCTTCACAAAAGAACTAGTGACGAGCGCGCGGTAACCTGGGAAATTGTGGGGAACATTTAAGAATATTTTTGGGGAACACGGGAACATGGAACATAATTTCAGGGAACAGGGGAACTCAGTAAAAATGAATTTTGGGGAACATAAGAATTTATTTTTGGGGAACAAGGGAGAAATTTCTTTTTTTTTTATAGGGAACAAGGGACAAGGGAACATGTACCCCTCCCCCCCCCCCCCCCCTGGTAGGCCCTCGAAAGTGCTGCTTCAAACAAAACATCTTCCCATCTTCCCACCACTTTGCTATTTGCGGGTGGCAAATAGGTTTCGTTATTTTATTTAAAGATATGCCAAATAATAATAATAAAGTCTTTATTTAAAGATGGTTGCACTAAATAGCAAAGCTAATACAGACACTTGTGGCCCTCTATAATAATATTGAAAGTACGTTGAAGTTGAACATGACTTCATTCATGTTTTCCTTACTTTCCGTTGTTGATTTTTTTCAGAATCTTTAGAATCCCGCTGAATGTAGGTCTTCTCTCAGGACTTTCATCCCAACACATTGTCATTAGCTCCATATAAGGCGCGGGTGCACTATCCGGAGGAACCTGGGGCCGACAGTGCGGTTTGATACCTTTACGTACGTAATATAAAATTTCTAAAAATAGGAAAAATAAGGACAAGAATTAAAACATTGTTTTGTACACCAACCAAGATGAAATTTTGTTTTCGTCTTGTCTTTCCTGGTTTTCCCTTTTTCTTTTGTTCATCTCGTCGGCCGCGGACTCCTTCCCATTCTATGGCATTCCGGCACTTGCAGAATTTGAGTTTGCTTTTCATGTATTTTATCTTAAAGTTACCGTTTTATATGCATTTGAGACTACATATTTGAACATTCAAAGTATCGTTTTAAATTTTTAAATCCAACTTTTCGTATTCAGATAGATGTCATTTTGACTATTTCCTTCACCTTTACTTGGCTTGTAACAATTAAACACATTAAAACTCATGTTTTCAAATTCAGCACAGTAATTTTCCAATTTTGAACATACATTTGATTCGACATGCGAGTAATACGAAACATAGGAAGAGCGAGGAACTTTATGTCCTTCTTTTTGATAATTCTGCTTCTGCGAACAAGTTATCCCTTGGGGAGAGGAGAAGGGCTGTTGGCTTGCTCCCCGAACATAGCTTGCTGGCTACTTGAAAGAATTCTATTCGTTTGACACAAGCGAATGTTGTTTTCATATTTAACGCTCTGTATGATTCGTACCCTTGGTGCCCAGGAGAGACGTGGAGAAAGGCTTCTCTCTGAGAGCGATCTCTTGTAACATAATCCCGTAGCTGTAAACATCTCCAAGTTGTGACTTTCCATTGCCAGCGTTAATACGCAAATGCTCAGGCGCAGTCCAAAACAATGCTGTGAACAAAAAGTGAGCTATTCACGTATTCTGATAGAAAGATTTGCGTGATTCCTTGAACCGGAGTTCGCATTAAGGCATTAGTTTTAACGATATTCACCTTTTTTTCTCGAATAAAAAGTATAGACGGCAAGACTGATCCTAACGGCAGGAAGAAAACGATAAGAAACAAAAAATATATATATATATATATATATATATATATATATATATATATATATATATATATATATATAATATAATTGCCCGATATTTCGGTTTGGCAAACAAACCTTCTTCGGGGGCAGAAAAACAAAAAATGAGTAAATACGTTAAAAGGCCGTTAAATATAAAAGTTTAAAAATATGAAATCCATGATTATGATAGATCAAGCCGAAGAGCGTGTCAGATTATAAGTGTCATGAATGAAGTTAATCGCGTCTGTTTATCCCGTATGGCTCCAGCGCCACAAAAAGAAACTGTTCATGGCGTTTGATTGAAAGGGGTGTCTATTAGAAACACTAGTGAAATTTTGTGATCGTCGCAGTGTGCTTTCAACTTAAGCAATTGAAAAAGCAACCTGAAAAATTCAGGCTTGAACGGGATTCGAACCCATGACCTTGCGATACCGGTGCAATGCTCTGTACTGAGCTCCACTGAGCTCCACTGAGCTACCAAGCCACATAAATAGATGGTCAATTGTGAGTTCGTAATATACCCGATGATGGTGTATACATATGAATATGAATATATGGAAATTATATATTCGAACTGCGGATAAACATGAGTGATAAACATGAGGCTTGGTAGCTCAGTGGTTAGAGCATTGCACCGGTATCGCAAGGTCATTGGTTCGAATCCCGTTCAAGCCTGAATTTTTTCAGTTTGCTTTTTCAACTGCTTAAGTTGAAAGCACACTGCGACGATCACAAAATTTCACTCATGTTTATCCGCAGTTCACATAATATATGATTTCCATATGTTCATATTCATATTAGAAACACTCTTGTTTACTTATAAATTTTCATACTTGTTATTATTGTTATCGTATTTGTAAAAGGGGCTGTCACAGTAATAGAACATTCCTTTACAGTTGTCTCTTTTCCGAATTTAACACCCGAAAAATAAATAAATATATAAATAGGAATTTTAGTGGAATCCACGAGGTGGCCCCTGCTTTCACTGTTTCCGGATATAATTAAAATTTGGAAGATTGAATGTCTCCCTTGAACACACGCTCCCTCTTAGAGCAGTTTTAAAAGTTATCATTCTGACCAATCACAACGATCGCTAGTAATCCAATGGACCAATCAAAACGCGAAGCAAATACAGGTAACCAGCGTTTTGGTTTTACTTCTGATTGGTTGATAAAGTGGCGCGAATTTTTTTAGCCAATCACAAAGCGTATGCAAAACCAAAGCAATCGCAATCTCGTGCGCAGAGACCTCACGCTTTTTTGTGGCGGCTAACCGCTGACTAAGAAGCCTGAGATCTCG